>JAOBYK010506677.1:0-13015 GCA_025434845.1 Phenganax subtilis
ATGTGTTTGTTTATGTTTTTAACAAATAAATTGTATGAAACGTTTATGTGTTCTTTTATGCAAGCACTTCATAACACTATCACTATAACCACAAGAATGTTGTGCTGTTTTTGCCCCAAAACCTCAATTTATACTACGAAAATCTGCTTCAAACCCGTATTCAGCATACATGATCGCTATTTTGATCCTTGGCTATGTCTTCGCAGAGGTCTGACCACGCTGGTAACGTTACCACAGTCACGCGCATTGCACGTGCACAGCACGTCACTTCAAAGGGCAACGTTACCTCAGTTGGTAACGTCACTTTCCGGCCCCTTCATGTGTGACGTCACTTCCCGCACTATATAGGGGGGCTAATACTAGTATGGACCACACCGCTTCAAAAGACTGATCATGGGAGCGTGTCCTTCAAGTGAATATTTTCACGAAGAAATACACAACATTATCAGGCGCATCCCGAACTGTGCTAACATATTTGATAACATCCGGTTATGGTCCGAAAATATGACCCAGCATCTTGAAGACCTCGACAACCTATTAACCACTCTTGAAACCAGTGGCTTGACCCTACGACAAGAAAAGTGTTCATTTGCTGTTCCCCGAATCAATGTATTTGGACATATTGTATCCAGTGAGGGTATCCAACCAGATGACGCAAAGATCAACGCTGTACTCACAGCTCCTCGACCAAAATGTGCCGCAGAAGTTCGATCTTTTCTCGGACTCACCAACTATTGCTCTCGTTATCTAGACGGAGATAGTAGTATAACTTATCCCCTACGCCAATTAACGAAAACCAACACCCAGTTTCAGTGGACTGAACAGCATCTGCGTTTGACCAGTTAAAGGCATCATTCAGCAGCTCTCCTGTACTCGCACATTTCAATCTATCATCTCCTACTCGAGTAGTTACTGATGCCTCGCCTTGGGCTGTTGGTGCAGTCCTGCGTCAGCAGCAGTCCGACATGTCCTACCGTCCTGTGGCTTATGCAAGTAGATCACTAACGAAAACTGAGATGAAAGACGCCCAAATCGAGCGCGAAGCGCTTGCAATCGTATTCGGTTGTGAACATTTCCACACTTATTTATATGGACGAACTTTTGAATTAGAAACGGATCATCGACCCCTTGAGTACCTATTCCAGCCCAAACCTCATCCATCCGGAAAACCACCGCCTGCTAGAATTGAACGTTGGATTCTACGCCTACAAGAATACGACTTTACAGTTATTTATCGACCTGGAGCAACAAATCTGGCATGGAATCCTGTGCCGACCGATACGTATGCAACCTGGTACAACACATGACATCGTGTGCAATGGATACTGAAGAAATCAGGCAGGCCTCTCGGGCAGACCCAGACTTTCGTCAAATTCATCATGCACTCGAAACCAACCAACTCCAGTTATTACCCAAACCGTTGCAAGATGTATCGGACGAGTTATCAGCGGCAGATGGTGTTATACTCCGTGGAAACCGAATTGTACTTCCCACAAGCCTCCAAACACGAGCAGTTCTCTTAGCCCACGAAGATCACGCTGGGATAACGCGAACAAACCGCGTCTTCGTTCGAAATTATGGAAAACATGGACGCAACTGTTGAAGAGCACATAAATAAATGTCATGCATGTCAAGTAACAGGCCGTCCTTCCCGTCCTCAACCAGTCCAGCCCACAGAACTACCCAATGAAAGATGGTCATCCTTAGCGATTGACGTCTGTGGCCCATTCCCCTCAGGCGAATATGTAGTCACACTTATTGATTACTATTCTCGCTGGCCAGAAGCAAAAATCATGAAGTCCGTCGCGTCACGCAGCATCCTCGCATGGCTTAATGAAGTTTTTGCCACCGACGGTTATCCAAAGCAGATTAAATCCGACAACGCCTCATACTTTAAATCATCCGAGTTCTATTCCACAC
Source organism: Phenganax subtilis (assembly GCA_025434845.1). Taxonomy (NCBI): domain Eukaryota; kingdom Metazoa; phylum Cnidaria; class Anthozoa; order Malacalcyonacea; family Clavulariidae; genus Phenganax; species Phenganax subtilis. The sequence continues at coordinate 1,921 of JAOBYK010506677.1, forward strand.
TCAAATCCTGGGGCGTCAGTGTCAAATATGTAACAGAATACTGGCCTCAAGCAAACGGACTCGTTGAACGTTTCAATAAAGTACTGTTGAAACATGTACAAACCTCGCTCGTCGAAGGAAAAGATTGGAAAACCACACTTCCAACATTACTTCAAAACTACCGATCCACTCCTCATGGAACGACTGGAGAAACACCATTGCAGCTGCTAATGCAGAGAGAATTGAAAACCAAACTACCATCTCAAATAGCGACTATTCCATTATTCAGCGACTTGGACGTTCGGCGTGTGGATGTACAGTCCAAGCAAAAAGGAAAGGAATATGCTGATGCACGGCGAAATACCAAATCAAAGAACATTCAACCTGGAGATTATGTTCTAGTTCAGCAGAAACACCAAAATAAATTTTCAACCGCATTCCACATCGATCCAGTGAAAGTTATCAAGGTAAACGGATCTCACATCGTGTTCAAAGATAACGATGGACAAACTCACCGTAGAAATTTAGCACACGTAAAGAAAGTTCAACACGAAATCTCCGCTGAAGAAGAGATCGATGACGAGATCGTACCACCCATAATACCCACTCCACCTCAACCAATAGAAGAATTACCACCTCCTATTCCCCCGAGAAGATCAACTCGTAATCGAAAAACCCCAGAGTACTTCCAATCCGGCTACTCATGAGTTCTGAACAATAAGCAATAATGCAAGAACTAGTAAGGGAGGAATGTAGTATATTTATAACTGTTACGTTGTCACATGATTACATAATCAAATAAGAACTATGACATTGACACATTATTAGTAAGGTTTAGTACGGATAGCGATTAGGAACAACACGTTGTATGAATATAGCGAATAATAATATAAATAAAGAAGCAAATATTACGGGTATATACAGAGCATTCTTCAGTGAAACATTTAAAAATTTGCCTATAGAATCCATGATTGGCAAATCTACATTTCCTCTTTTGACTGCAACATTATTTGACCTGTCCCACTGGCTAGATCAATGTAATGTGCCTTCAGTGTGAACGATTGGTCAAAACTGGAAAGCTTGGTTTCATCAGTAATAATATGGGCGGTTGCACCACAGTCTACCAGAAGTTTGTTTGGTGTTTCAATATTTTTCTTCTTTACATTTTTCTTCTTTACAACACAAACGAATGTTTTATATCTTCAGCTTTATTAGCTCTTATTCTTCTGAATTTTACGTTTACGACAACAGGTGCTGTCATTGTGAATGGGACTTTGGGATGTCTAGCACCACAGTTTAGTTTTGGGCTTATCTTTATTTTAGCACTTGAAAGGAAAATGACCCAGTTGGCTGCATGAATAATACTTCTTCTTTTCTTTGCTGTATGTATTTGATGCTTAAAGAATCATGTCATTTGTTGCTCTTGCACATTCAGTGAAACCAGACCTTAAGGCGGCTTTAAAATCGGTAAAGGACCGTTTACTACTACTGCAAAAGGTTAGAAAGCTTCTGGACGACCGTTTAAAACCATAACTATCAAAGGACAATCGGCCACTACCTCAACGGCATTTTTGAGCGTCGCTGCAGCTGTTTCAGCCCCTATAACATAATCGGTAACGGTTTCATGCGACAATTGATTCATGATGTCAATTTTGTGTATTCGCACTGGTATAACGAAATTATTCTTAGTTTGTTCGTACCTGCATAATATTCTCGTAAAATGGTCAGAGCTTTCCATCCATCATCAACGGCGTCTCCCATAATCAGTGAAAGGCATTTATTATCATGAAATTGTATAAGTTTTGCAAAGGCCTCTGCATTCTTATCATGGTCGATTTCTTCATCTTCCCATCCAACAATATCTTTCAAATTTTGTAATCGCATAATTCCTAGGAACTTAATTCCCCATTGTTCGTATTTCCACTCATCTCCATTGAAACAAAGTCTGGCATATCTCCCAGGAATATCTCTTCTGGGCTCATGTCCTGTTGAACTATTTGTAGTATTAGCTGCTCTGCTAGTGGACGCACTCTGGGTGGGCGACATGATGAAGGATTGAAACAGATTACACTCGAATAGATTCTGCAAACATGTGCTCACACCATTTTATTAGCAAGATACTAACAACAACAACACAGCATGGGTAACCCTAGACTAAAGACTATAAATACATGTGATGAGATCACTTTCTACAAGTATGGAGTGAATATATTTAGGAAAATATTAGCAGTTAATCAGCCATGACTTCATAAGGGAAATATAGAATTAGATGAAAACGATCTCTTTGGAGGTCAAATAACTGGAGGTTTTCTGGAAGGACATTGAACAAAATATGTAACAGTGTAATGATCGAGATCCATCAAAAGTGCCTATAAAGAGAATGCTATCAGCATTTAGAAGGAGAAAATGTAGAAAATTTGTTAAGCAATATTTCATGAGGACTGCTTTGAAGTCATCTATTTTATACATGATAGCTAGGAATTACAAGCAATGTTGTTTTCAATTCGGGAATATATAATATGCTTTTGTAAATTCTTTTCAAAAGTAATTTAAACCTAATTTGATCGAAAAAATCATTGAAACAGCAAAAGTTCTTCGTAGAAAATTGGTCCATGCAAAGCTAGTAGTTACTATTTTGCTACTCAACAATATTCCATATCTGAAAAGAAACTACTGTTGTCAGGTAATGTGGAATTAAATTCAGGACCTAGAGTAAATAGCAACAGTCTAACTACACTGTCAACTAATGTAATGATAGAACAAAGATTAAGCTGCTTTCAGGTCATGGTCATGGTGACCCTGAGCACCATCTAGAAGTTAGAGCAGCTGGTGTTGCACTTATAAGAGGTAATTTAGAGATAATCTAAAGAGGTTCATCGAAAGTATTACTAAAGACTGTTGGTTAGAATATCTTAATGAGATGTCTATGCAAGAGGCATGGGTCAATGCTATTATAGTAAAAGCCATAGCTGACCAGCTTAAGTTGAAAATTACTGTTGCTGAGGCACAAGAACAGTTTGGTGAATAGAATGTGGTGCAAGTTGCCGCATCAACTCTGCAAGGAACTGCTATTTATTTGGGTTGTATAAAGATGAGTTTCACTATGTATCAAAATTACTATGTTCTTCAATGATGTTTAACGCAATGTTTAACACTGTCACCTTTTTGTTCCTGATTTTCAGTTACATTTAATGGTGACAAAAAAACTTTTTTGTAATCACCTTTCTGACATGATTTCTGCCTACTTTTCATATCAGCATTAGATGACTAGTATCACTGTACATGAGCTCCTCACTAAGTTTTCTTTCTTGGGTATGCGCTACCTATTTAGCTAGTCTGCACTGGACAAGGATTCATTGCTTCAATACAATGTGGCGTCACAGCGCAGATACAGGTACAAAGCCTAGCGTACCTACTTTTACATTATCTATTGATGTAAGCATGTATGTTAACAATGATTAGGCATTTATTAAAAAACTTTTCTAGTGTCATATTGCTCAGCTCCCCCCCCCCCCCCCCCGCAACGGCCACTTCTCAACAACTGCCACTTAATGATGTCCCAAGGTGGCCGTTGGAAAGGGGTTCAACTGTATGAAGAATCGTGACCAAAATTTATCACATGTTTTTTCTCGTTTTTCTACAAATTTAGGTTATGCTAAATATTCAGATTATGTTTTCAGCTCTTTTTGCAATATTCTGTCAGAAAAGCATGGCCCTCAATCTGATGTGGGTGCCATTACCAAGTGAAAAGTTTGTGCTTGATTGTCAGTAATGTTTTCAATAGGAAGCCGGAAAGTCATCGTTCTTGAAAAAGTCCTGTAACCATGGATTTCAATATTTGATTCTAAATTGCCACTGCTCCAATAGAAAAATTGCGCTGAAGGTGAACCTGAGAGGAAACCACAGCTAACCTCCGTTTTTTCAGGGCATCATTCAATTACGATTTGGTGTTGCTTTAAAATAGCAACATAGTTTGCTAGGAGGCATCCATGTTTTGTTGGATTAATTTATGTAATTTCCAAGGACAGGTGTACTTGCAGTGTTCACCTCTCGTTTTCTCACAAAAGAAGTCTTGTTTTTGTCCAATGTTTACCTATTGTTTCTTGGATGTATTATTTAATCCAGGAATGAGCAGATAAGCTGCCATTTGGGAAAAAAGATGAGAAAAACTGTTCTTTTCTAATCCGATTTGAACTCTTTTGCTTGTATGTCAAAGAGGACCGCATTAGATTTCATGTATATTTTCTGGGCGTGATTTGATTTGATAAATTTACACTATATCATATATTTAACCTTCATTTGTAGAGTCATCAATACTTATAGTGCAAAATTCAAATGTTCAATGTTGTCCAAATTGTTTTTAATAGTTTGGAACTAAATTCAGATTATTTAGTCAAGGTTCTTATCAAAGTTTTTGCCAGTGCTTTTCAAAGCATAGCCATACGTAGCATTATAGCATCAGGTAGCATCAAGTCATATTGAATTTGATGTTTGGTTTGTGCATTTAGATGAAATGGATTTAGATTGGATTCACATCGAGAAACCACACAAATTATTATCTTTGGACAAAAAAGTCGATCCAGTTTGATGCACGTTCTTATTTGATGTCCTCGCACAGAAACTTGTGGTGCACGTGTCTTGAAAGCTGCATGGTAAATATTCCCACTTGCTTCTTTCCATTTTGATTTAAATGTCAGGGAAAGTCTTTCAAATCTACAGTTTAACTGTTTAGGTATAGCTGGTTTTTCCATGCACCTTTATGACGTATTAGTCACGGTGTTTGATACTTGCTTATTTCAGTGCTTTTGTTACAATGTGAAATATACCACCTTAGAATAACTATGGTTAACTGACGACCAAGCAGATTTCAAACCGGTCTTCAGTGCACAACTCCTGAGAATTGTAAGAGGCTTGAAACCCAATATGCTGCTTGTTCTTCAGAAATAATTCTCGATTTCCTCATGTGTACTTTCATCAGTCAGATTATAGACATATGCGCCATTCAATATGAAAACATGACACAACCAATGCTGCCTTACTTGGAGTAGCTTTTACTGAGAAATATCTAAATAGAATTCTATGGCCAGGGGGGGATGTGTATGACAAGTATGTGTGCACCCATTGGTTTGGTAAACATAAATCCTGTTTCAATAATGTTCCACTAGTGGCAACATATGTATTTCAGGTCGTGCTTATTCCATAGTTTTGTTAGTTTACACTAAACTGTTGAACAAACTAACTATAAGGTCACTGTTTATCAGTTTTCTTGAAATAGTAGCTTTCACTTACAGATCTATGTACAGCTTGCATTGCTACATCAGTTGATTTTTTTCCTGTGTTCCACGATTTTTTACCATGTTTTTAACATAAGTTGTAAACTGTTAAATATTTGGAGTCAACTACTGTGGAATATTATCAGTTTGTTTATCGCTTTGAGTTCATTGTATAATTTCTTGTGAATGAATAGGCATTGTTTTAGTTTTTGGGTTGACATATTTTTGCTTTCTACAGTTTTTCATTGTATTGCACTAAGTTTTTATTCTTTTCGAAACGGTGTAGATGTGGAACAACATTGAGAATGAATTTATCAATCACATGTTAAAATTAATATTCTGTACACTAAGAGATATAGATTTCCCCCAATGCATGGTACTTGGTGCATATTTCCATTTTGTACTAATACTTAAAACTTAAAAACAAGATCATTACCATAAATTCGTAGCAAAATCACGATTACATGTAGTATCTGCATGCTCAAAATATATACCGCATTTCAGCACGATTGAACATAGTATGAACGGTTTTTGGCAAAAATAATCTGGTGCATTAGAATTATATGTTTCATTCACTAATTGAATTTTATTAGGTATTCTTGTTCAAATCGTTTATACCGCATCTGTTCATAAGATTTTCTAATGTTTCAGATGAGTATCAATTGTTTTCTGGAGGCATCCATGTTTGTCCAGATTCGTTTAAGTAATTGCCAAGGTTGCAAATATACTTGCTGTGCTCATCTCCAGTACCGTTGCAGAAAAAACTTCCTGATTTAGTGCAAATTTTACAAATTGTTTGCTGGACGTGATCTCCAATAAAAGGGTGAGCAAACTTGCACTTATTTGGGACAGTCTCCTGTTCAGTGTGATAGCGACATACAGACGATTTTTGTGCACATCTTACTAGAGCTCCATGGTGAATTTTACCTGCTGGTTCCATCCATACTGGTTTGAATGTTTGTTGATGTCCACCTTCTACACGCTTTCTAATGATCAGCAATGGCTTTCTTTTCCACTCTCCTTCTGTGACAAATTGCTTGGTGTATTTTCTAACTTCAGCTTTTTGAAACTCTGTGTTTTTCTTTTCCAGTCTAGGTTGTGCTGCTTGGCTAAAGCTTTGTTTACACACTGACCGAGCAGATTTCAAAGTTTTGTCTTCGACGCATGATTCGTGCAAATTTGAAAAAGCTAGAGAATCGACGACATCGTTTCTCTTCTGAAAATCTTCTTCAATCCTTTTGTATGTGTCTTCATCTATAGGATCGTAAGCGTAGGGGCCACTCAGCGTGAAACCCAGGCAAAACCACAACTCATCTCTACTTTCTTTGGGGTATCTATCGTTGTCAAACATGATCTCAATGCCTGCATACTTTAAAACACCCTTCCTGCCCAAAATCTTTTCTCCGCGAAGTCGCTCTAATTTTTGATACAACTCTTGGCTACGCCAAAAGTCTAGCTTATGTTCTTTGCTCTCTGGAGAAACTTTGTGTGAGGAGAGTATAGCATTTAACCCAATGCCTTTGCCAAGCAAATATTCTGCACCAGACTTTCGGTAAGCCTCTCGAAAACGAGGGCCGCAGTTTTTGCAAAAGTTGGCTGATTCTTTAACCATTTTGACATTTGATTTTAAAGTTCCATTTGGAACTGGAAAATGAATCATATAGTTGAACATGTGGTACCATATGGATGTGGGATAGTGCTTACCCCAAATTTGTATGTGCTTAAGCAGCTCATCAACATGGACCTTCACTTCCAAAGCAGCTCTAGCACAAACAAACATTAAAGCACGACTCACTGATCTCTTTGAAATTACATTTTTCAAAGATGTGTGGATTTGGGAAATAACCTCAGGCGGAAGATTGTTCCATGTTCCATACGGCGTTTCATCGTACTTGTACAACAAGTCATCAACAACGTCTTCTTTCGAGGCTGCTGGATTATTATCAATTCTTTTATCTCGTTGGGTCACATTATAAAATTTTTGTCGAATAGCTATTGCCCTAATCTTTGCATTGATAAGTTCTTGCTTTTCGTGCTTCTCATATTGCCTTTTACGAAGCTTCAATTCTCGGAAAAATTCATTAAGATGTGGAACAACTTTGTCTACAAGGGAAAGAAAATAACAAAGATCATCTTCCGTTAAAGTTTCCTTGAGGCCATCTGGATGATTACCAAGCGTGATATAACTCTTGAAACTTTCATCTGGACCCACGCTGCTTTGACTAAAACAAGAATGCGCTTTGAAAATTTCCAGAAGTACAACTATTGTTTGAATTTTCCCAACCATGGCATGCAAATAACCATTTGGAGATTCCAGGGCATTGTCATATGCTTGAATGCCCTTCCTGGCGGTGCTGATAGCTTCTTTCATGACTTTTTTAGACTCTTCGTTATTTGCCGAAATAACCTTAGCCTGTCCATGAAGATCTCGAAGTTCGACTTTAAAGAAGTTTGCTTTCGTCACAAGATGATTGACAAAGGATTTCTGCAAGTCAATGGCATGGTCAATAACTTGATGAGCAATAACAAAACCATTTGCTGTCGAGCAATCTACACTGTCGTTTGATAGCTGATGCTCCTCGTTTATTCTTGTAACCAAATCCTTGATATCTTCTGAAATCTCTTTCATGCCAATTTCATAAGCAAACAATCGTGCTATTTGTTGCCATATTCGAGCTTTGTGCTGGATTGTATGAACATTTTCAATCAGAGTAACAAGAAGATCAAGAGCATTCAACACATTCGATGGCTCATTTGAAGGCATAGTTGCCATGACTAAAGCAGAATACCTTGTCTGTACTTCTAAAGAGTCAAGCTCATCTTCACCACTGATGTCATCCAGAATGAAGTCTTTCTCATTCATGTTTTGTGAGGAGCTTTCTGATATCTTTTCACGATTAAGAAATACATTTACTGTGTTATTAATTAGATAGGTCTTTGCAAAGGCTGTTCCAGTATTCATCTCTTTCACCAAAATTTTAGCAGTCTCTATGAAATTCATTTCACATTGCACAACTTCTCCAACAAGAAAATGTGCTGGCCGCCATCCATGGTAGCCCTCCTCTTCATTGTAGTCGTCAAGTAGCAGTCCCCCAAATTTGTCGTGAATTTTCTCAATTTGGTTCATGTCATCACCTTTTAAGCCGCCATGAGCATAGAGGATATCAGCGATGCAAGGATGAGGGTATATCGATCGGCCTTTACTGTAGTAATCAAGTAGGCAACAAGAACGGAGAATATTTCTGTATGCAACTTTTAGTGGCTGATTCGTGACATTATGAGAAATTATATCATGGATGTGGTCCAACAAGCGTTTTCTTATGTTGCTGTACTCACGCCCAAAAAGCTGTAAGCCAAGCCATATGAACCTTTTTTCCCGTTTCACTTTTTCAACTGCAGCATTTTTTTCCTGCTCATTCTTGTCAATATTCGCCAAAATTTTTTTCACTCTTTGTATTTCTTCGTCATCAAGTTGTCCCAGCTTTAAACAATTATCTTCATTTCTTTTCTCCAGTTTCATTGCTATTGGTATTGTATTCAACAAAACACATTTTGAATTTCTTCCGGACAACTTGTCACGCAGACTATGAACCTGATTTTCTGGGAAGTTGTCTACAAGTACTAAAACAGGTGGTATTACTGATTGACCAGTTTCATACCCAAACCTTTCCAACTCTTGAATTTGATGATCTGTGTTTTCACTGATGGCTTTAACAACAGCACATCTGTAGTCATCTTTTGTATTCCATAGCATCCTTCGTCCAAGAGTTGTTGCTCCTGATCCAGACTCATAACTCAAAGTGACCATCTCTATGTTATTTTCATCTTCTGAGGACTTTGCTGACAAACGGCGTAGAGCATGATTGATTTGCTTGGTCAGAACAGTTGCAAGTGTGCGTTTGATATCATCATGATTGTCTAAGTTCAGCTGTTTGATAATTTCGCCCTTGTAGAAATTATATTTGGCTGCTTCTACCTCTTTTGTTGAACTTGATAATTTTGGTTTTGGAAAATAGACCTCGAGATCGGTCAGAGAATTTATCCTCTTGTTTAAAATCGGTTTTCCTTTTCCATTCCAAAACGGAAGTTCAGTAGTTGCATCTGCATCTTCATACGCAACGTCGCCAAGCATTTCTTCAACTGAGACTCGAAGAAATTCCAGTGGAAAACCAAATATGGAACATGAATCTTTCAAATCTTTGCGAACATCTGGTTGCAACAACTTAGTAAATTCAGAGCCGATGTCGTTTTTCTCGGAAAGGATAGTGATGCATTTATTGGCATTTTTGCCAATTATGCTCACGCAAGACTCAATAATGTCAGCCATTTCTCTTAAATTTTCTTCACTGAGTAGGAGAAAAACACAATGGATACGACCATTTGGCGCTCGTTCATGATATGACGACATAGCTCGATAAAGGCAATCTTTTGAGTTGTGAATCCATAAGCTATCATGCATGGTCTGGTCTCTCAGTATCCATGTTGTACCACGAGTTGACTTATCTTCAGGTTGCTTGAAATCTCCAAGCTCTTTTAGGGTGACAGGTGGAGAGTCGCTTGTTTTATTCAGAATAAAGTACAATCCATCATTTTTGGTCTTTGAATCAAAAAGATCAAAAACAGCCATCCATGGTATAGCCTGAAGAAAGGCAAGAGAATTGTTCCCTCGGTACTTTGCTGGTGTCTTATTTGCTACCAGTATGTAGTCATTCTCCTTTGAATTAAGTTCTCGTAGGCTCTTATGGACATTATTGTTAAACTGGGATCCATCCACTGCCTCTATAAATTGATCATTTTAAGTCTGACTAAGTGACATTAGCTTTCTATGCTGTGAGGGAAACTACAATATAATTTTCGAATAATGCAAATTGTGAGAGGTCTCTATACTGTTTTGCACTCGTTAAGTGCTTTCCTGAAAAAAAGGCAACCACAGTTTTTTCTACTCTCAAGATGTTAGTAAGAACAGTCGTCAGTATGCTAATAATAAGTCAGGAAACGGTCTTCCTACCTTCGCTGGGCATCCGTCGTAGCTGTCTTCTTTCGTCTACTGTGAAAAAGAATACACAAAAGGATTGAGCTCAGTAAGTAGCAAATATTAAAGAGAAATGGCAATAAAATTTATTTCGTCTCATTGGAGTGATCGTTTAAAATCATATACGAAGCTTTCTTACGGTTTTTTCATATCTTGCTTACTTATCGACTTGTTTTGACTGAAAGCTGTAGGATATCCACTATCATGAATTAACGTGGACATGTCTGTTATGTCACATTATTGGTCTTGCGATATTTTTGTCTTCGCAGCCTTAGGTCAAAATTGTACTTCGTCTGTAGAAAAATGATTGAATTCAAAATGGAATCAAAACATATTATCCCATTTTTCTCGATGATCTGGGGGTATTTTTAAAAGGCTAGCCCTATTGTGACATCATCAAAATTGCAATTGGTGCCGTTAATATTAATCCAGGATGGCGGTTATCTCATAACGTCAGTCAAAATAATTCAAGAAATAAGCAACATATGAAAAAACTGTAAAAAAGCTTCTTATATAATTTTGAAAGATCTTTCCAATGAAACAAACTTAAGTTATATTGCCATTTCCCTTTAAAGCAAAAATTAGAAACACTATATTTGACGTTTGTGTGAGTCCCCATACTACCAGTCATCTTTCACCAACTCTAAAGTTCATTCAACAACTCTAAACTTCATCATCCCCTGTATAGTGATGTTTTCTCACTACATATCTTATGCTGTTTCTAGAAGCTGATAGGCAATGGACCTTTAACCTTATAGACCAAATTTCAAAAAATTTTGAACTAGGAAAATCTTTTACCACAGCCTGAAAG
>JAOBYK010506788.1:0-13012 GCA_025434845.1 Phenganax subtilis
GCAAAAACTTCATCTTCATGGATTGTACATATTTATAATATATGAGTCATTTAAAGAAGAATTGTAATATATCTTCTAATGAAAAATCTTCATCTTCATGGATTGTACATATATATAATATATGAGTCATTCAAAGAAGAATTGTAATATATCTTCTTAAATCCTTTAAAGAGTAACTGCAATATATCTTTTCTTACAGAAACTTCATCTTCATAGATTGTACATATATATACATAATACTCGACTCATTTGAAGAAAATGTTCAATCCTATCTGCCTGCTTCCTTTAGGTTGTCCAACTGGTCGCTATGGGTACGGCTGCTTGTACCATTGCGACTGCGTGGCGGCTGTCTGTGATCATGTGACTGGGAAATGTATTTGCAATTCTGGCACTGTGGGGACATCTTGCGAGAAAGGTATTGGAGAATCTTTGATTGCTGCAAAACTTTCTACAGTGAATCTATTCCAACTTTCTTTACGGTTTTATTTTATGCATACTCTTATTGATTTGGCACAAGTAATTGCTCTTGTTTTTAAGCCCATTTACACGGGCGATATTTCTTCTCTTAGTGTATGTGATCGAGTAAGTTGACTTGGGAGTGCATTAGCAAAATTGTTGGACTAAGTATATTCTGCAGTTATCTACTTTTTCACATTGTTTAACACGAGAGAAATCGTATCGAAAGTCGCCTGTGTACTTGGGCCTCCCAAATGTTTTAGGACTTCTGCTTTACCCGACTGTGGCTTAAAAATGTCAAAATACAATCGGTTGTATTCTAAATTACGTTTGGAAGAAGTTGAATTCAGGGGCCAGTTGCTCAAAAGCTCGTTTGCTTAAACCCGGGTTTACATAAAGTTTGAAGAAATAGTCGTTACCGTTTGTCGACTAACTTGATGATTTTTTTCTTCAAAGCTCATCTATGTTAAGAGATGCCTTTAGTTGCACATATATGTGAGAAATGCCCAACTAAACAGCTGGGGCCGGTCGTTCAAAGATAGGTTAGCGTAAACCCTTGATTAACGAAAAGTTTGAAGCAAAATTTTTAACCGTTTGTTTACTAACTTGATAAAATATTTCCGCCAAGCTAATCTATCTAAAAGAAGCCTTTATTTGCAAAGTATTGATACAAACGGACATACAGAAATGTACAAACCAAACAGCTGGTTAAAGTTGAACCCAGGGTTAATGCTAATCCAACTTTGAAGAACCGAACCCACGTTTTGAACAATCTTGCAGATATTCAGATTTTGAGTAAAATATATTATTTTTTGTTTAGCTTGTACCGCTAGGCAATATGGCGTGAAATGTTCCAACGAATGTGATTGTCTGCCTAATGGAAAGTGTCATTTCTCTTCGGGTTCTTGCGAATGCAATAATAAACATTTTGGAGCAACTTGTATTCACAGTAAGTCTGCTAAACACAGTGTACCGCCAGCGTTCGTTGTATACACGAGCAAGTAAACTCGACTAAGTAAACTCGTCAAGAAACTTGTCAAGGAAAATTTGTTCACTCGAGCAAGTGAACTCGTCTAGAAACTTGTCAAGGAAAACTTGTTCGTTAACACACGAGCAAGTGAACACGTCAAGAAACTTGTCAAAGAAAATTTGTTCACACGAGCAAGTGAACTCGTCAAGAAACTTGTCAAGGAAGACTTGTTCGTTGTACACACGAGCAAGTGCACTCGTCTAGAAACTTGTCAAGGAAATTTGTTCACACGAGCAAGTGAACTCGTCAAGAATCTTGTCGAGGAAATTTGTTCACACGAGCAAGTGAACTCGTCAAGAAACTTGTCAAAGAAAATTTGTTCATACGAGCAAGTGAACTCGTCAAGAAACTTGTCAAGGAAAATTTGTTCGTCGTACACATGAGCAAGTGAACTCGCCAAGTGAATCTAAATCAATAAAAGCTTGCTCGTACCGTTGGCGTACAAAGACCAATTTGAGTCAAACCACGTTTTTTACTATTCTAGGCATTGACAATATTGAAAATGCTCATTTCCCTGTTTACAAGTTCAAGCCGGCGTTGTGAACAAGTCAAGGAAGGTAGGATCGTTCTTTTGTACATTTACACTTGTGTGTTTATTTAATGACGCGCGGCATGGTGACATCGAAAAGCAAGACGATTATGACCAGCGCAAAATGTGACTGCATTAACAAAACAAGTTCGTGGAAGTCTAAAGCGAAGACATTTTAACGAAACGTCATTTTTTTCACACTCAAACGTCGAACGATTGTTTCCCAAGATATTTCTCTATTTAATGTAAAGACCATGATTGCGCGTTCATTGATAATTTAGAACGAAATTCGTGCATGCTTGCAAAAACTGATTATAAATAGAACATTGATGATGTAGAAGTGACGATAGATAACGTTTATATTTTTGTACAAATTAAATATTTGGTTTTTTCAAATTCATAACTACACCCGCGTATAGAAATGTACACGCACAAACTTCTGCACTCTAAGCTCAGTAAATTGCATGTACTTTACTGTCGTTTGCTCATTCGACAACGGCACGCTACCGATAATCTTTACCTTTTGGCAGCGCCCACATATTTCAAAAAAAACATTAAAGGCTGCAGTTCACGGCATTTCCCTGTTGCGTTCTTTCCTGCACATAAAAGTTTAAATCCTTCGAAATATTTTAATTAGTTTTGGAAATACTTTGACGTATAGATGCCTGTTCATTTTAAACACTAAAAGCCCCGTACAGACGGACAATTTTTCCTTGACAATTTTCCTTGACGACATCACTTGCTCGTGTGTACGGTGAACAAGTTTGTATTGTCAAGTTTTACAAGCCCACATTGCTCAGTACGTAAACGATCTGGTTCAAAACTTCATTTATAATACGCTTTTTCATAAGTCTTTTTTTGGCTTGACTTTTCAAATTTTCGTTGTTGGCCGTACACACGAGCAAGTTTTCTTGTTCAAAAGCTAGCATGACTAGCTTTTGAACAAGGATCCTTGCCAAGGAAAAATTGTCGATTTCTTCTAATACACACGAGCAAATAAAACTTGTCAAGGAAAACTTGTCAAGGAAAAATTGCCCGTCTGTATGGGGCTTAAAGACCCATACAGACGGGCAACAAGGAAAATTTGAAAAGTCAAGCCAAAAAAAGACTTATGAAAAAGCGTATTATAAATGAACTTTTGAACCAGATCGTTTACGTACTGAGCAATGTGGGCTTGTAAAACTTGACAATACAAACTTGTTCACCGTACACACGAGCAAGTGATGTCGTCAAGGAAAATTTTCAAGGAAAAAGTGTCCGTCTGTACGGGGCTTAACTTGAGAACTGATGTTAAAATTGCATGGTATTTTTACTTCCCTCGTATCATCCTGGTAAAATAAAGCGTTGTTATTTTGGTACAGGGTTCGTAAATTTAAGGCGTCTATATTTAAAAACAAGTTATTTATTGACTCCAAATACAGTAAATGTTTCCCAAATTATCTTTATGTTATGTGAAAAATTTTTGAGTGCTAAACTATTGCAAAAGAACTGACAATATTTCCAACGTTCTAAAAACGGATATTTTGTATAGTGATAGATATATCTAAGTGTTTATGTCACACTCTTGTGGAAAAACGATGGCGCCCGTCTGTATGCTCCTTTGAGTATTAAAAGCACTGATTAACATTGTTGCATGCACAGAGCCCAGCGATGGTTGTCCTATTATAATGTTTAGACTACTAACAGCGATGCTATCTTTTGCCATAAGGTGTAATATATTTGCTATAATCTTTGATCTCCAAAACCTAAACGTTTAATACCCACCTACTTCTGGTAAACGCATTCTAGTACAGCTTCACACATTCCTTGAACTTTGCCGACGTCGAATCTTAACTTTTGAACGTCCTTACTTCGACATTTCCGATTATCTCCGAGCGAGCGTTGGATTCGCCTTCGTAATTTCTCGACCCTCGCGTTCACTTCCGAGAAATGTGGTATTCCAAGATCTTCGAGTGCTTTCAGTTTTTCATTGAAGTCCTTCTCGTCCATCTCCTCTAGTTGTCTTGCTGTGTTATAAAAAAGAGGTTTATTAGCAAAACAAAGGTTAATCGTTACTCTTTTCTTGGGAGCAGAAGTGCTAATGTGTAATGCCCACTTTTATTTCATTTCTGGTTCTGACTCCAATATTGTGCAAATGTACAATCCCTGACTTTGATATGGGTAATTTGGATCCTTGACAATTTTGTTTCCATCAGAGGATGTATTGCAAATCTTCTTTAAATGAGTGCTCTGTTCTTGAAAAAACTACAATCCCTGACCTTCATAGATATATACTTTAACTCCATAAAAATTAAGTGTTTCCATATAGCACTGTCAAATGAGTGCTACATTATGATATGTATAATCCCTGACCTCGACCTACAGCATACCAAGTAGTTACAGATAGTAAATCTGATCATTACCTAGAATGCTTTTAAGATGTGTGACATTGGCTACTCCAGCGTTGTTTCTCTCGACTTTGGCTAAGCTATCGTTGTAAAGATCAAATAGGTCGTGCAAAAATTGAATGTCCTTTTCATGATCCTTCATTGCTACTAGACGCTCCTCCAGTTTCTTGATGTGACCCTCCAAATATCGCCTGCGCTTGACGATAGCTTTGAATGTGATGTAACGCAGTTGCTTCTCCGTACTGTGGGCGTCTGGCTCACTAACACCACTATCACTTGAAATCTCATCTGTTTAATAAATTGAGAATAAAGGTCAAGCCAGCTTTTTCAGGCAGAATACTTTGGCAAAATTTTCACCCTGATTGACAAGTAAAATCATCTGGCGATAGACAGGGACAAATTGCTCAACTTCATGTTTACTAGCATGCTTTTTCCAATTGGCCAATCAGTCACTGAAACGAAAAGGCATTGGTCAATTTACACACACAGGAAGTTGATCAATTTTTAGAAGAATGAATTCATCAAATCTACGAAGTAAATTGACGCATTATTTTATCAACACCTCCATTGCAACGACAGTAAGGGCACTGCCTCGCATTCTGTTTAAGGTCACGAATAAACAAAGGCAATGATTCCTCACCCTTATTTTCTACCGTTTCTTCTTCGTTCTTGCTTCGCTGAATCTTGCCATTTTTGCTACCATTTATTACCGTACGGTCTCCTGGCGATCCTAAATTATCTTGTGCTACCTCGCTCTGTTCCACATACTCCCCAATTGTACCTTTGTCTTTACTTGACTTAAACTTCTTGATGACCTCTCGTAGTTCCACCATATTTACTCCAAGAAATTTTTCCAAGTCGCTGTCAGATACATCAGAGAAGAATTCAGTTGTACTGCCAGTGGCCTTTTTGCTACCTTGCGATGATCTCGTATCAACTGTTGTACCTCTGCGATCCGTCAGGGACCTTTGATTTTGCTTCACTTTGGGACTTTTCCCCTGAATGTAACTTTTACTGGATTTTTTTGTTTGGTTTGCGCAAAATGAAGAATTAGAATCGCGGGTAATGGATGTTGGATTTGTCTTAACAATACTTTGGTTAGTTGTGGACTTGAGATACTTTTCATCGAAGCGCAGGTTTTTTGCTTTCGGTATCGAGTTCATTTGTGACCTTTGAATATTTTTGTTGTTGTCGTTTGTGATCGATTTCAGCTGTTCACTTGTTGCGCTTTTCATAGCATTCTTTGTAATATCTGCGTCGTTGGATGTTGTTGGTTCGCTGTTGCAGTCGTTCTTCGTTTCTGGTTGTCTAGGCACATTTTGCTTCGTAGCTGATTTGACATTTATTTTGATATCTTCGTTGTTGTTGCTGTTGTTATTTTCACTTTTGCTTTTTTTTCTTTTGTTTAAAATATCTTTCTTTTCTTCTTTATCGTTCTTTTCATTGAGTTTGTGGTCACTTTTCTTTTTATTGTCGTTCACCATAACTAACTTGTCCTCGTTTTCGTTGTTGCGTTTCGTGTCAATATTAACGCTGTTGGTATTGGTCAAATCGTCATTTTTGTTTTCAGTGTTTTTATTGGCTAGGAAGTTGTCAGCATTTGTGTGTCCACCGTCTTTCTCCTTATCGTACTTTTGTGGCATTTCTGCCTTTTCACTTTCAAAAGCGTAGGCAAATGGATTGCCTTGATTCGCTGTTGTCTCATCGCCGTCCTCATCCTTTGCGCTCTTTAGCTTTTTTCCTGTGAATATAGAACCTGCATTAGATTTTTCAGTTACCATATTTTGAAGACAATTGGTGTATAATGTTACTGCAATTTCCTAGCTGCCTTCAAAAACATCTTCGTCTATGGATTGTTGAAACTTTTTTCAACTTCATATCCCGCGACACATAACAAATATAAGCAAAATTATCTTTGTAATATCGTCAACTTTTGTACCTTTACGTGACTGATCGTTCTTCAGCATCTCGAATCCCTTCCAATCCAAAATGTCCTCTGTGCAGTCGTCGAAACTACAATCCGGTCGAGAGGAGAGCGATTCCGTGTCACTACTCACATCTTCCGTTTCGCTACTACATTCAGTTTCTGAGTCACTATAAAACATTAAGTCCAAAGCCATTGCCAAATTTAGTACATTTTATTAATCGTGCCACCAAAGTACCATCATTCTGGTACCAAATGCTACTAGTCAGGGGTCAGTTGTTCGAAAGCTGGTTAGCTTAACCCTTCGTAAACGTTCAGTTTGACGTAAAATCCTCAAGTGCTTGTTTGCATAACTTTTTTCATACTGCTCATTTATGTAAAAGAAAGTCTTCATTTGCAAAGTTTTGAAACAAATATAGACATAATAAAATGCACAAACTAAACAGCTTTTTAAATTTTCCTGCTCCGGCAAAACCGGAAAAATTCTCTCTTTCATGGAAATATTCGTAGAACAGGATATTTTCACGTAAATTTTTGCTCTTGGTTGATACTAATCGAGCGTTGTTCAGAATATATTTTCGTCCGACATTTATTAAATTTAGTGGGACGTTTACCGAAGTCCGACAGTAGCCTGCAGCACAAATAAATGCTGCCGGAGTTTTGCTGGAGGTGAACAAACTCCGGTTCCGGCGCACAGCACTAATAGGTTTAACGTTAACACGGCTTTGAACAACTGGCTCCACGATTTTTTTCTATCCTCATTTGATTTTTTATCATTATGAAGCATGAAAGCGTCAAGACGTTTTTCAGTTTTGTCAGTCAAAGTCTCTACTTACTGTACTTTCTCATTTCATATGCGTTCAGTTTTGTACTTCGTTTTTCCGTTCTTGTTGAATTTTTACTACATGTCAAATGTCTTCGTTCGTCATTGTTGCTATTCTTTCTACAAAACTACACATAAAAGGCCTTTTAATAACGTCTGCTTGATTTCTTTGAAGGAAAGCAGAAACGCATAAACACGTACCTCTCGGATGTGTCGTTATTGTTTTTCTGCCCTTGGCTAGTTTCTGCAGTTTTTGCTTTTGAATTACTATTGATGAGCCTAAAAATATCATGCAATGGCCGTTTTAGCCGTTATTATCATAGTGCGCGCCTGGGCGAACTTAAGAAAACATTTGTAGTTTCTCCAGTGGTGGGTCTGACGCAGAAAGATGTAAAGTGGACCGAAAATTTTATGGTTACCTTTCTTCGCGTTGACATATGTCATTGTTGAGGTCCTTTTCATCGCGTTTCGGTTGTCCTAACAACAATCGTCTGAGCATCTTTAGCTAGATAACGAATTTTCCGAAATTTAGATTTGGCAAAAATAAAAACAGTAGCTTTATGAATTTGTATATTATAAACAGTTTAACGGATATATGATATAACAAATAACACGACATACATCTACTAGTAATATTCCACTTAAAAGCAGTCTCTTTCTCCTTACTAATGGACCTCGCTTGAACTCACAATACGTTGTGCAAGAATTGGGACATGTAGGAAACAGCTTGCGCGCAGCGTTTCGTTCAGGGTGTGGTTCGCGCAACGCATTGCGTCATTGTTTGTGTCAGGTGGCCGCAGTCAGTCGAGATTAACGCCCGAAGAAATTTGCATGCAAAGCGCTTTGCAGTTTTTTAGTTCGTAGCTTTTTTAAGCCGTGTATTTTCGAAGCACTGACATGTGTTATTTTGTAAGGTCATAGCTGTCGTCTTAAAGATGTAGATTTCGGGTACGGCACTCTTAAATTTCGGCACGCGGAACCTCACAATTTGGTCCACCTACCGCGCTTACACGACGAAAATTATGAGTGCCGTGCCAAAAAAAGTAGGTAGACGTACCAAAATTTAAACGTGCCGTACCCAAATTGAGTGTCGTATAAACGGGGCTTGTAGTCGTTCTAATTTCTCGTCTGCATAAACAGCCGTTTACACAAAGGCGATTTTCACGGCGTTTTTTCTCATCTTGAAAGATGTAATCCCGCCATAAAGTGAAAAAGTGAAGATTATACGTATATACCTTATACATTGTTGCTGAAAGTGTCCGACATTGTCGTTAGGAAATTTACCTTATCACATCTTTCAGGATGACAAATATCGCAACAAAAATTGCCAGTGTAACGAAGACTAAGAATACAAATGATTGTCGTATTAACCTGTTCTTAAGGCGATTGCGCGTCGACTATTTTTATGATTGGCTTTTTCAACTTTATAAACTGGGGCCGGTTGTATAAAACTTTTAACTACGTTTTAACTACGATTTTGTCGTTAAAAAGTAGTTAAATCTTGAATAGGCGATTCTGGTTGGTTGACATTCGTACTTAACTATAGTTAACTTTAACTACGTTTTTATACAACCGGCCCCTGAACTGTACCGTCTCCATTTTAGCCAAAAGCGTACAATTTTTGTAAAGCCCATATCCACTTAAGATCGGGGTACATACACATTGGAACAATTTTTTTGTTATTTAAAAATGAATAAGACACTTAGTGTCAAAGTCAACGGTAAAACACTCTTTTAATCGGATAAAATTCAGTCGAACCAAAACAAAAACAGACTTCTCTATTTTTCTACAAGTTCTCCCTTCTAACGTCAGCCCGTATGCTCTTGTCAGCGTATGCTTACGTCAGTACTTCTTCACAGATACTCTAATTACGGTATAAGAAAAAACTTCCAACAACTCTTTCGTTCGAAGTAGTTTTAACTATACTATAATTCTTGAAAATATTTTCAACAACTCTTTTGTTGGAAATACAGGGTGTTTAAAAAAAATTGCAATCCCATACGTTCAAATAGAAATTTCGAAAAGAGGAGGAATTGGTGAAGCCGCTAGTATTTCCACTGTTCGCTATTCGTTTTCACGAAAATTACTTGTTTGTTAAATTTGAACTTGAAATGAGTGAGAAATGTTACTTTAAGAAAGTATTTGCATGCAACAACAATGTGCCCTTAAGAATTAAGAACGTTGAATTCAAGCATCTAAAAATTACCGCTTGCAATAAATCACTTATTCTGCGCCTCTAAATGGCTCAAGATACACAATCAACAACACAATGAGTGGAGTAAGGATAAGACTAGAACATGAGCTCGAAATGAAGACAAGGAAATTCATATTATTTCGGTTATAAAGCTTTAAAGTTGGATTGCGTTTTTTTATACACCCTGTAGTTTTAGCTATACTAGTACTTCGAAAGTAGTTTCAACAACTTATTTCCAACGACTACAGTATTTTGAAAATATTTCTCACTACTAGCAGTTTTATTTCAGTTTCAAGTTAAACTTCCTTAAAGTGAATATTAACAAAAACGAATCGGTGGTAGCTACATTGTTTAATCTTACTCTTATATTTTATCACATTTTTTCCTAAGATCACATTTTAATTCGGGTCTAAGATTGCTGTTTGTTTTCAAATGACCTCTGTTCATATTCGACGTTTAGTATAGTTTCAATTAGCCCGCTCATTTCGCCGAGACACTGTCGCACGTCTTCGCTATACTTTAAGTAGCACGATTCATCTTGGATCATTTTCGTCACGTTCGCCCGCAGGCGCTCTACGCGCGTAAGTACGCGCAGCATCCCGTGCACGCCAGCTTGAGAAAGTTCACTCAAGGCTCTATTAAATGTACCGTATTGGTTGTTCAGTTGAATCTTTAGGCGACGAGCAAGTTCGCGGACGGCGCGAATACAAGGAATTTCTTTTCCATAGCATTCGACGTTCTCGAATATCACATCAAGTTTCGTAATGGTTTTTAGCAAAAATTGCAAGTTGTGTCGGATTTTCGTTTCATTCGACGCTGGCCCAACTCGTCCGTTTTCGATTTCAAATTGAGGTCGCTTCAAATATTCCTTATTCAATTCCTGCTCGTCGTGCGTATTTCTGGCTTTGGAACTGACATTCATGTTGCATCAACGATGCCATAGACGCAAATATACAACGCCCAATATTATGTTTGCTGTTTTACGCGTCAGCCACCCGTTGTAGCAAGGGCGTTGAGCCTGCATTCCAATCACGCGATTTTGACGCGCTGGTAAATTAAAGTTTCAATTGTAGCTAAACTCGTTTTATAAATAACCGCAATAACATTATTCTTTACATATAGGCGTAGGAATTTTAAGTGATATATCTTGCAGTCTAGAAAATTTCGAATAATGTTGCGGTAGGAAAAAACGATAAAAAATTCGATGTTCCATGGAGTCACTGCTATTGGCAAAAAAAGCGAAGTGGTGCCTGAGTTTAAAGAAGACTTTCCCAGGGGTCAATTAGCCACTTGGAAACGAGAAACTCCAGGATAATTATAATTGAGTTTCAAACCGCCCTCCTTGTTTTTGGCTAAAACATTTTTGCTGCAAAAGTTCTTCGAAACTTTGCAGTATTGTGATGAGTGGCGAAAATTCATATGAGTCAGTCATTCAGTCAGTCATAGTGTAAACTCCGGGGGGTGTATGCAGGTATTTCTCGTGCATATTTCTATTAAGATGTTCAACAACGACATGAGCACGCGCCCCCGTTTTTGTTGAAATTGCGATCGAACACCTGTTCGAACAAAAATACTAAATATTTTCGATAATATTTTGCCGTACAAATGGCGGAAGTCATAGGAGTGAGACAAATAACACGACATGAAAACTTTATTCCTACAGCTATACATTTTCCAAATGGAAGTAGCAAATTCTTCGCGTTTCTTGTCGTCCTCAATACTATGTGAGAACGATACATCAAACGGAACGATACAAGTCCGCAATTACGGGCAAAAAAGCGAAAATTTGCAACTGAAATTTATTAGTAATACATTCCAGACAATCGTGCAACGATGTAGATTTCCATGAATTGTTCCAAATCACATATAGGCTGCACATTTTGGGCTAAGGCAATGGAGTGAAAATCTGTGACTGACTGAAGTCAAGTAAATTTAAAATAATCGCTGATGAATTTTTGCGGATGTATTGCAGTCTAACTATAGACTTGCGTTGTAATGATATATAAAGAATAAATAATCATAGCCGGGAAAGTTTACATTTACAAGTCAATGGCAGTGGCGTCGCCGCAAATTTCGAAACCGTAGACAGTCAGTCGCATCATAGATGGTCAGTGCGTCATTGAACTCGGTCCCAAGTCCCTGTCTCGGAAACAAGCAGCTCATTTGGGAAGGAACGCGCGCGAATGCAAATCTTTTTCAAATCGATTAAAGGTGGCGGAGATGCAACCAACAAAGTTTTTTGGCTATCATGCGTTTTATAGAAGTGTCGCAGTAAGTAGCTATGTGATGTACTCTTTTATCGTCGTAAAACTTAGGAATGCTAAACTAATGGAAGATATTCAATCGAACGAATTAAAACGTCAATTATATTTTTTCTAAAAACATTTAGCCCCGAAAAATCACAAAAAAAAGCTTTTGGGACAATAGTTTTATTTCTGTTTGTATGCTTTACTTACTTTTACAAAAACTAACTGGCATTCACAATTAAAATTCATTTCAGGGTAGTTGCTGATAACATTGATTACTCCATTAGTGCACGCATACAAAGTGAAAAACATACAAATAAATCCATTCACTGTATCTAGAAGTATGCAGTTGTGAATAAAGTGGTTGAACCATTTTTATCAAGCAATACTCCCAGAAAATTGTTGAAGAACGTGCAGTTAGTTGATCTTCTTTCCAACAAAGCTGTACATGGACGACTGATACAAAGATGGGCCGTGTTGATAAGCAGGGTGATTTGCAAGTATGTCGCCAAATTGCAGCACCTACGGAGTGTAGTTTATCATATCTCTCACAAATATTCAAAACAAATGGTGGAAAAGTCAGAAACGGTATGTATTTTTATTCAGATTTTTATGCAAGTCACGCCTTGCATGCTAAACAATCCCCTAAAATGGTTCATCTTAAAACTTACATGTTCATTTGTTTGTTTGTATCGTAGACACGCGCAATAATTATTTGTAGCTTTTGTCAAAAGTCATTTAATTTCCAAATTTTTAGTGCTGTCTTGGACTTGATTTCAAAAACTCAAACGTCGCCAGTGAAATGGCCCAGTTTTTGCTTTTCATGCAAGAAAAGTACATACCTTCTTGTCGCAATAAGTTAGATACAGTCACTTTGTACAACATCCCATTGCACGGTGACCAGTTGTTTGAAGAACGAGCCCGAAATACACAATCGACATTTCAAGATGGCAACAATCCATTTGACAGATTAGAAGGGATTCGAACAGAGTTTGCTGACTGGCATGCAAAGTTGAATTTGTACATGGTAAGTCGATAGATACTCTCAAGGTGTAAATAGCAAGCATGTCGAGCGCGTTACTACGATGAACCTACACAATTACAAAGATTTGATTGTTCTCAGTTGAATGATCAAACTGCGTGCAACGAGACGTCGAATTATTTATCTCGTGGTAGGCAGTTAGTGGTTACAAATCAGATGACGGGTGAGGATCAAACGAGTTTTTTTTTATTAATCGTAATTTTCGTACTTCTTTTGCAAACGCAGTAAACTTTATCCTCATGCGTTTCGATCGTACGAAGGAAGTGATAATACGTCTTTAACGTGAAGTTTTTGTCCCTGTAAGAAATTGTCAGGTCGAATTTGGCACATTCGTATCAAACGCATCTGCTGCTGAAATCGGTACGTCCCGGGCTAGCATGA
>JAOBYK010506899.1:0-13011 GCA_025434845.1 Phenganax subtilis
CTAGCAACCCGTCTTCGTCAGAATGATGAAATACATATAAAGTGAAAATTTATAAGTCTTTATAAGTCTCCTTAACACATTGCTTCTTGAAATGCAAGAATTAAGCCCAATTTTTGCAAAAGGGACTGGGAACTACATTAAAAACAGTTTTCAACTTCGTTAACTAGTAAACCATTTTATAAATCAAAAAACTGTTTTAAGATCTTTTATGTACTTTCCGATGATGTTGGTCATTCTTGCTGTTTTCGAATTTAAAAGTTCATGTTTTTTCGCTGTAATAGAATTTAGTAGAACAGGGCCGGTTGTTCGAACGTCGTTTACGGTGGATAAAGGCCCTGTTCCACGATACAATTTTTTTTGCAACTTGCAATGCAATTCTACTCTTGATAGATGTAAAATTGGCAAACACGTGCGTTCGTTGCTCTACGCTGATGTTCTCTTCACATATCGAACATTCTTCACTATTTAACATATCTCAAGAGTAGAATTGCATTGCAAGTTGCAAGAAAAATTGCACCGTGTAACAGGGCCTTTAAGGTCAAAATACAAATCATATTTATACATTCCTTGTGCAACCGCAGTGAAATTTTTTAAACTGATAACAATATTTATGCATCTGACTATTGGTTCAATACATGAGGTTCGAGTTGAAAGATTTAAAATATATGAGAAAGTGTTTTTTAATTCTGGGCTATCCACCGTTTAAGCTTAACGGCCTTCGTACAACCGGCCCCAGGGGCCAGTTGTTCGTACGCCGTTTAGCTTAAACGGTGGATAAGTCAGAATTCAAAAACACTCCCACACTTCTTCTAAGCTTTCAAAATCAAATGTTATGTAATCAAACTATGGGTAAATACATAATTATCGTATTCAGTTGAAAAACTCTCAACTTCGTTGTTCAAGGTAGACATAAATATGATCTAAATTTTGAACTTATACGCCGTTTAAGCTAAACGGCGTACGAACAACCGGCCCCAGCCTAATAAAAACGTGTTGGGAGGACCCCCGAAGATATTTTAAACCGGCCAACTTTCAGAAATGCACTTAGTAGACTTCGATTTGCATGAAATAGGCACAATGAAATTGTCCCTCAATATGGTAAGTGTCTCCCTATTTTCGTACCTCTAGCACCCTGACTGAAGTCTTGACAGGGCAATTCTATCGGACCCCGCCCCCAACAAAAAGAGGTTACTTTCACCCCTGAAGACAGGTTCCTTACAACTCTTACATGCGTGTGACGTGTAAACGCAAAGCTGGAAAGCAGTCTTTTAAAAACCTATTATATGTATAAAGTAACCGCAAGAAGAAAATGTATACAATTTTGAATTTTATATAATTATACTAGTCTATTTGCTTGGGCATTTTGAGAAACTTCAACCTTTTACGTGCGTGTCGAAAATGTGACACTGAAAAGTAGCCTTTACATCATTACATTGCCGGGACGTTGAAGAGAACTCGTAACCAATTTCAGTTGACTCGATAGCACAATAGGTAGGCTGTAGTGCCTTATCCAGAATATGGGAGTACAAATCCCTCTCGAGACATCAAAAAATGAAAATTGCGCACACAAACAAGCATAGAACTAGTGCTCGTAGAATGATCATTGATCTTAGCACATGCCATGCATTCAGTATACCTCTAAAATCTGAACAGAAGGGTTAATATGAAGGCCATATACACTGTCGGTGGCAATTTAATGGTCACCAGTAGATTGAAAAATTTCAATAAATTGAAACCTAATACCATGCTAATATATTGATAGTATTTCACAGGTATTAAAACGAGACATGTATTTTAAACATAACTTATCCTTTTCTTTCACATTTGCAGTCGTATAAAGTCTCAGATGCTCTTAAAATTACTATGAATAAAATCAATTGCAATACATATATCGGTAGTAATGGTACAAAATGAGGAGTAAGTAGTGTACGAGTCATTATGACTGTAAACTATCAGTGTCCAAGTTATACTACGTTGGTACTACGACATAAGAAAATAGACTGGGGCCGGTTGTTCGGCTTAGCTTAAATGGTGGATATGTTCAAGATAGAAATCATATTTATGTATTCCTTAAACAACGAAATTGAAAGTCTTTTGAGTGAATACTATTATGATGTATTTACCTACAGGGTGTATAAAAAAACGCAATCCAACTTTAAAGCTTTATAACCGAAATAATATAAATTTTCATGTCTTCATTTTGAGTTCATGCTGTAATCCCATCCTTTCTCCACTCATTGTGCTATTGATTGTGTATTTTAAGCGATTTAGAACTGCAAAATAAGTGATTTATTTTGAGCGGTCATTTTTAGATACTTGAATTTAACGTTCTTAATTCCCAACGGTACATTGTTATTGCATGCTAATACTTTGTTTGAAATGCTTTTAAAGCACATTGCGTTTTTTTTATACACCCTGTATGGTTTAATTACATAAGATTTGATTTGAAACTTTTAGAAGATACGTGGTAGTGTTTTTGAATTCTGACTTATTCCCCGTTTAAGCTAAACAGCGTACGAACAACCCGGCCCCTGGTCTGTAATTTTAATTATTTCATCAGTTAGTCTAAAGGTTGCTGTGTTCACTCTTCCGAAAATTTTATTTGTTAATAAATGTTCGAAAGGTCTATTTTCTTTGATGCACTTTGATTTTAAAAGATTGTGGTCGAAGAATGAAAGCAAACTCACATGAAAAACTTGGGCAACCCGATAGTTCAACTTTGTACTTTTGTACAATACCCCCAAGAATGAGGAATAACTGTAGTTGAGCGAGTAGATGACCAAGGCATTTACGAGTGCCAATTGAGAATGGAATCGAAGAAAAACGAGCTCTGTTTACTTCGCCATTCTCATCAACAAAACGACTAGGATCAAAGTTTGAAGCTTCTTTGAAAACTCTTTCGTCGTGGTTAATGGCCCACAAGTTGACAAAAATGACGGTATCTCGAGGAACTCTATATGCTCCGACAGTCGTCTCGTATTCTGCATAATGCGGTATTGCTAAAGGAAGAACTGTGCTATGTCGTAGAGTTTCTAATACAGTAGCCTCCAAGAACGGCAAGCGTTGTCTGTCACTCACACTGATGTCATTTAATCCTACAACATCACTTAGTTCTTTGTACAAACGATCTTGAACATTCGGATGAGCAGCGAGATAAAGAATGGCCCAGGTCAGAGTTGTGCTGGTAGTCTCAACACTTGCACCAAAAAGATCAGTCAGAAGAGCAACAATGTTCTTCTCATTCAAGTCTAGTTCTTCACCCAGGGCAACCAAGCGTTCATCCCTTCCACTCTCGTAGCAACGAATAATGGCATCAGCAACACAACGAACCTTAGTGTCTTTTACGTAAGTATTGTGCTTTTCAACGTAAAGGTTTTTAACGAAATTAACAAGTTCTTGTTCAAGATGTTTGAGTTTTTTGATAGAACCAGAGAGAAACGGGCTTGACCATGGTAGAAAATCAACCAGGTTAAGAATGCTATTGTTTTTAATGAAGTCACCAGAAGATTTTAACAATTTACGTACCTCTTCTGTATGGGATTCATTCATTTCATCTCCAAACATTATCATCAAGTTAAGTTCTGCAATACTTTTTTGTATATCAAACGCGGGATCAAATTCCAGACTGTGCCCTGCAAATCGTGAGCAAAGTCGTTGGACGCTGATCTCAGTGAGAAAGTATATTTGATCATGGTCTAACATGATGCTGTGCAGAGCAAGTTGGCCTAGTCGTCGATTTTTCAGGTATGCTGAGCCGTAAGGTCCAAACGCTATGCTACGTCCGTCCATATCAGAAGCTTGTAACGTGCTAAATGGCGGACGACTCGAGAAATATTTGGATTTTTTCACCAAGGTTTCTTTAACACAGTCCAAAGAACTGAAGACAATAACACGACGAGATCCTAATTGTAGTCTGAACACATCTCCAAAAGTCTTAGCCAGCTCTGTAAGTCGTTCATGAGGTTTGCTGCCAAGCAAGTGGAGATTTCCAATAATTGGCCAAGAAAATGGACCTGGAGGAAGACCAATGTTTTCTTGCATTCGTCGAAGAACCAGGAGTACGCACGTTGCTCCGAACAGAACCATGAGAATTGAAAACAAACTGAGATCTTGGAACAAAATTTTCAAAACACGTCTTACGAAACCATTCATCTTGAAATTGTAAGCAATCGTTGAATAGTAAGAAACCTGTACAGTTGCCCTTATATAGTGAGCAATAGTTGATAGTGGAGCGATTTTGAAAACGATGTTATCTGGCAGGCGGAATGGCGAAATGTGAAAAAATACTCGCCCAGTTTTTTTTATCTTCTTTCTTGTACTTCCGGCACTTTTCGCAAGGTCGCAATTTTTTGTAATATTTGCTGTAGTACTTTTTATCTCTTCACTGATTGGTGGGGTTCCAGGCTCCTATTGTCTAAGAAAGGTCAAGGTAAACACAACTGTTTTCGAAATTATTTACTTCAATTTCTAACTTGCTTGGTTTTCTGGAGAAGAAACTTTAGAAATCACAGTTTTGTTGAAGCATTATGTCAAGTTTTTTACCCAACTATTACTATGCCTTTTTTAACTAAAACATCTGAGCGTATATTTGTCTTAATAGTAAAATTTATAAAATTGTCAAGTAGTTTATTGACCAACTACTTGTTTTAATTACCACTTCACGTGATAGTTTTTGAACTTGGCCTGTTAAACACTGTGACTTTGAATGAGGGTTGTGAACTTGGCCTTATCACCCAGCTACATTTACTTCATTTATACAAATTACACATGCCGAAATTTTTGGTATTCCCAACCAAGGTCATGATTAACTGTAAGGATACAGTTAGTCAATCATTACAATGATTACACTCGCGCTAAACATGTGGAATACAAATGCTCCACCTATTCTTTTTAATACTTCGTTTTTATACTTCGTCTTCATGCTTACTTAAACTTCGCTTACCGTTGCAATGTACAATAATGCAAATAACTGAAATAAGTACTGTATAGTGTTACCTAAAACTTCCTTACCAATTTCTTGTTGTTTTTAAGATATAAAATTCTCCTCGTCCATTTAATAACTAGCAAGATTTTGTACAAAGAAGAGTATGAAAACTACGTGGACGAGTCAGAAATGCGACCCGAATGTTGCAAAGCATGTGCAGGTACTAGTTACTCAAGTGTACTCGATGAAAATTATAACCTGAAAAAAAACTAGCTGGTATGGGCGAGAACGGGGTTTGTGAAGATCTTTGTAGCTTCGTCGAAGCTAAGTAATTTTAGTGTCGCACTGAACTAGTGTAAGTTGCGCTGACAATAAGTGCATCAGCAGAACATGCACACTCATGGTGGATTCATGGTACCAGTAGTATAAATTTTATATTATACCATATGCACTATTCTTAGTCACATCTCCGGATTGTTTCATTCTTCTTGAACGGAAATGCTATTAAAGTGCAACTTCGCTGAATTTTTATTGCCAGTTACACCAATTACACTTCATTAATTGGATCGGAACTCTGAACTTGGCCAACAATCTTGGAAAACAATAACAAATG
Organism: Phenganax subtilis; assembly: GCA_025434845.1. Classification (NCBI taxonomy): domain Eukaryota; kingdom Metazoa; phylum Cnidaria; class Anthozoa; order Malacalcyonacea; family Clavulariidae; genus Phenganax; species Phenganax subtilis. The sequence continues at coordinate 5,538 of JAOBYK010506899.1, forward strand.
TGCTACGTACGTGAAGCGGTCACGTGGCGTCAACAGTGAAGCTGCATATCTATTTTGTCGTATAAATAATAACAGTTTATGTCTGCTAAGCATACACGACAGGAATATGTAGCTGTCTTATTTGCGGTCCCTCATCACTGATCGCGATTAGCAATATTTCGATATGCCCGTCATTAAATTTAGTCTTTTGAATTGTAAATAATTACGCACCAATATCGGACAAAACCTGTTGCGACTTTGTAGTGAAAATGGCTTAAATTTTTGTGATCATTTGCTAGTTTTGCTCTATAAAATCACACAGAGGTTGTTGAAACCCTCTTTTCCCTACTCAATGCTGAGATTGAGGCATTGGTGAATTACAGAAAGCAATTCGTGGGTTTTTTCAAGTTTCAACGTTGAACAGGAAGAAATAGGGTTCAAGTTTGAGTAAATATTTCACATCGTGTTTTCCCAATTGCGTGATGCAGTCTCAAGTGTTATGTCCAAGATTGTCGTAAGTACAGTATACTATTTTGACCCACATCCCAGAAAGAACTTCCTTGTTTGAAAGCTCATAGTTCATTGGGTCCAATAACTGGTGAAAAGGGTAACTACTGTTTTCCCACGGAAGAATTCAAAATATCAACGGCATCATAAGCGCTTGTTTCTTGTTCAGTTGTTCGAGACCAGATGCATGATTTTACATTGTTATTGCTCTCTTTTTTTTAGTGAACAGTGTTTTTTAATTAATACTGGCTAAGAAAAGGCTGGATATTTCCACTACGAGTAGGCCGTGTTTAGGTGGTTTAGGTTAGCGAAACCCTAGCAAAAGTGCTTCTTGCAAGGAAAGAAACCCTGTGTCCGTTATTAAGCATTTTCCCCAATGTGCACAAAAGTTTCTAATTATCATATATTGCAAAATGTTTGTGAATGACACTTGTTTCCCAAGGTGAAAAGTTTCCCAGTGAACATCAGCCAGCCACAAATGAGAGCCTGCGGGGGAGTTTATAATAAAACAGGAAATAATATTTTTAGTTTCGTGAAAAACCACGCTCAGTGCAATTATAAGGGAGCTAGTGTATTTTAATATATAAAACGTGAATGTCTCGGAAATAGTGTATACATATCACTAATGTTCGTTATCTGAAAACAAAAAAGTGACAATTTGCACGTTATATTAATGAACAGTTTCGTGACCCGAGAAGACTTTCTTCAATCTAGGAGTATAAGACTTACGGAAGTTGTTTTACTTGTTTTGGGTGTATAGCATTAGAATGCTTTAAATACTATTTTAGTTTAGGTATATTGTAGCAAGGTTAACGTCGGGGTCAAACAACAATTCAATTGAACTTGTATAAATAAGTAGCTGTTCTTCTTTGATGGATGAACTTGGCATTTGATAATGATCATGCGAGAGTATTGCACAGTCGCACAAACAAAATTTAATTACTGTTATATTTACTCGGGATATTGTCAAGGTCAAAAGCATGCAGTTGCAGGTATCAATAATTATTATTGAAATACAGAACTAAAATTACTCAGCTGACACGTTAGATAAGGAGTATGGGGTATGGAAATGTCATGTCTAAAGTTTGCATGCAAAAACTGTGCGTGCAAACGATTATTTTAAATATTTTCTTGAGAAACAGCTTCTTAAATTTATAGAGGAATATTGACGCATGCATGCATGCGTAAGAAGCGCACCAAATTGTAGTGCAAATGCACTTCACGTATTTTCAGTATCCCAGGAAATCAGAGGTTGCGGGTTCAGGTTCTGCCATTTTGAGTGACTTGTACTTTTACCAGCTCATGGTGAGGCTCTACTTAGGCCCGGTTCAAACGTCGAACTTTTCATGTGCCGAATCCAATGCAAATGAGTACAAGTCTTTGTTTAGGCTCATTTGCATTCGATTCGGCACATGAAAAGTTCGACGCTTGAACCGGGCCTCAGAGAATAATAAAAGCATGCATTATGTCAGGTTTTTCCAGAACGATTAGTTGATTATAAGAATCAGCCTGGATAATGTATGTTCACGTCCACAGAAAACAGATCAGTGAAAAATCAGAAAAAATTCCAAAAAAGATTATATTATTGGACAATTTTAAAATTTTCAAGACGAATGAACACGTGCAGCCTGTCGTTAAACGGTTACAATTCAATATAGTAACATCTTCATCTTTCCCAGCGAGGCTAGATGCACTTCATTTCACGAGGGTGAAACTTATCCTTACTGGGCCGGATTAACCTAAGGGCAAGACAGGAGCCTCCACAAACTGGGGGCCTCCACATTTTTCAAGGTGGATTTAAAAATCGTCACTGAAGGAAAATATATGTAGGTTACTTCAAGGTTGTCTGACGAGCCTTGCAGTTACATTGTAAGGATGGACAGCGAGCTCTTGGCTATATAGGGGTGGTTTGATCGAGCAAGCTTGCTGATGTAGCAAGGAATTATGGTTGATCTGTCCTCCAACTTTTCAATTTTATCTAGATCCTGCTCTGAGTTTCCATGTTAAAACTTTGCCATACATTTTAGAACTATGCTTTTATCATGATGTTCAAAGAAAAAATAAACTTCCCCTATTCCGAAGACTGACGAAAGAGGGGGCCTCCGCCTCCACATGTCTTAATCCGGCCCTGTATCCTAACAAACCAGTGCGGCGTTGGAATAGCTAAATTCTGCGGGCGAAATAACTGTTCAGGCATATGCAGGCATATTTAGAAATAATTTTCAAATGTTGTATGAATATGAGATACACCATAGTCTGTGATTTTAACGCGAGGTGCTCACCAACCTATATAGGTGTACATGGCCTTTTGATATTTCAAATCGTATTGTCTCTTTTGGTGCTTCATTGAAAAAAAAACGTTTGTGAGGCTGATTTTTTACTCTTTAGCTAATTCGATAACAATCGCAGACAGGTCACAATCAATGCAATATAAATTTTAAAATTTTGTCGAGCTCTAGTTAGCTTTTTTGACAAAATTTGAGGACTATAAACTGTTTAATTATTATTGATTGGCCACATCTTTCACTTATATCGTTGTCCGATCTACGCTAAAAAGTAGTCTCTTTGCTAGTACATAGTAGTCTATTCATAATTAAATCAATAAAGCTTGGGAGCGGTTAAAGCTTGGAGGGGCTTAAGGTTTCCTCAGTGTCGTAAATATCGTAAAGGTAGAGTCATCATCTTTCTAAACAGCCAAAACAGAGAACAATGTCAAACTAATTATTCGCAAAGCTATTATTAATAGATAGTATGCAAAGTTTTCTATGTGATCATGTTAGCTGTTCAGAGATATCGTGACTCTCTTCCTATATGACATTTACGACCCTATGATATTCAGGCTTTAGAAGGGTAGCTGTAGCAAACTAGGGAACTTTAAGGCACGCTTACACGGGCGATTTTCGATGCGATTTTTCTCGTGTTGAACGATGTGAAAGAGTGGACAACTGGCGAGTATACTTGGTCTTCTAATTTTGCTGATCCCCTCGTTAGTCAACCTACTCGATCACATACGCTAAGAAGAGAAAAATCGCAGCAAGAATCGCCCGTGTAAACGCACCTCTAGATTCGTACGGCTGCGAAATCTAATACGACTACGAGATTTCCTCCGGTAAATATCTGAAACCACAGGCTTTTTATCGTCGTTTCTTTTACATAGCATTTCTTTGTAATAACTGTTGAGCAAGGCCATTTACTTTTATACCGGCGCTTTTAGAAGCAGATATTTAACTTAAAATCACGTAGACGTACTAGATTTCGTAGCCCCAGCGAATCTAAAGCTAGCTACTGTAGGCATTGTTCCCAGTTCTTGTAAAGTTTTGAGGCTTCATAACAACTAGCCCTTAGAAGTATAGCCTGCATTGGACAAGTCAATTAAGGGTTCAAAGAAACACCCATGTCGTTCTCTACCTCAGGCCGGGCTACTATATGCTGTACTGTTGTCCATGAATATGTTGAAGTAAAAAAAATCTAGAGGGAGAGGGAAAGGTCGAGAGAAAGGTCACCAAAAACTTGAACCACGACTAGAATATTCTGAAGACGAAGTGAGCGTTCAGGCGTTGGTCATCAAGTTTTACGGTCTCCAAAGTCATTGAAGCATAAAATAAATGCTCTCACCCCATAACAACGTTTGTTTTACTATTTAATATTTTCGCATATTATTGAGTATTGAGAATAGCAAATTAAAATATTCCTGCCAAAATTTATATATTTATATGCAATCCTTTATTTATAATAATTATGCAAATAAATAAGCAGTATGTTTTCCAGGAATGCTATGAATACGAAGCAGCTCAATTTTTATTTTCTTTCAAATTTCCTATTATTTTAGCAAATGAAAAGGTTACACAAGGGCAAGATTGTGCGTATATAAATTTTAAAAAGTAATCGAAACACACTTCGATACCATGCAGTATTGATGATTTCCCGTTAAAGCTTGGTATCGAGCGGGCTGAGCATCGATACTCGGTAATCGCCGTTTTCATTGATATAAATACTCTTAGAAAAGCTTTTTTTTCTAAAACAATTTACGTTTGTGTTGGGCTCAGCTTTCTAAGTTGAGAAAAAGTCAAAACTATTTTAAAAACAAACAAAACGGGAACAGCAATCCAAAGTAAAGCCCGTTTTCCACTATAGGCGGAATTTTCCGCGCTGAAAATAAATCTAGCAACGTGATTGGTTCGTTTAGGACTTTTTCGCGCCAAAATATATTGTCAGCAAGTCAGTTTGGTAGATACATTTTCGGCACGGAAAATTCCGCCTAGTGGAAAACAGGTTTAACTTCAGCTGCCGTGACGATATCCACTTTTGGCTGTACGTTCTGGCGTAAAAACGGTTTTCATCCACACCGATTGGCTCAAAAGGCTTGATATGAGAGAGTTATTTGACCTTGGCGTTCGTTCCATTGAAACAAAATTGAGAAATGTTTTAGTTCGTGTTTGGCGGTTTTTTGCCAACTTTTTGTTTGTATTCTTTAGATGGACGCATGTGTTTTTCGCACAGGGGCCTAGTGATTGCCCTCAGACTTTTGGCTTCAAACTTCCCGCCTCAGGTAGCTTTCCAGTCTTTTAGTTCAATGGCATACGCTCACGTATACATATATAATAGTGTGCAATTATAATTTTTGATGATCACTAATGTACTTTGTTTTCAGAATAATTTCCTGCCGGTCAAACAATAATAACTTTAATTGGTATAGCCTTAAGTGACATAACCTCACGTGCATCGTACGGGTGATTGACGAAGTTATACACAAATTGCAGAATAAATAAGTCATTAGTATTGCTACATTATAATTAGGTGAGGCCGCCTGTATGCTGATGCTTTTATAATATATATTGACATGACAGACATCCCTCCACGTCCTCAGCAAAAGCTTATAGAAAACGGTGGATAAACAATTCCAACGCCTGACTATAAAAATACACTTCCTTCCATATACTCGTTCTGGACATTCAAATTGGCTAGCGTATCGTTAAATGTGTTTTCGAGCCATGAACTTGCGGTCAGGTGCCTCTTTGATAAGTCGTCACTTGAACTTGGCCTTAAACTAAATTTTATTGACAGTCGCAAAAAATGACAGTCACTATTTCTACGAAATTGCTAGATCACCTTGAACTACAGTCAAACAAAGAAGCCGTGCTACAAAACTTGATATCATGCAATGCGTGATGCCCAAATAACCACATGATTGATTAACCTCTCGATGTCATCTCGCGAAATACATTTTAAACACTTTCCCGATGTTCTATATTTACAGGGGTTGAAGCATGCCAAGCCCGATTGGTATGCAAATGAGAGAATGCAGTGTCGAGTAACGTTCGATGTGGAGGTAAATTTCGTAACTTGACCTTCGGGGTCCAGCTGGTTAACTTATAAACTGCTCTTTTATACACTGGGAAAGAGTTATTTATAAATCTCATCTGCATCGATAGAAGTCTTTATGGGTAAAGTTTCGAAATAGACAAATGCACGCCCATGCACAAAAATACAGAAACTGAAACAGCTTGTTCAATTTTAACCCAGGACTAACGCTATCCAGCTTTGAACGACTGGCCTGGAACTGCCGTCTTTTAAATGTAAAACTCTTAACTACGTTTTAGCTGCGATTTTGTAGTTTAAAAATTAGCAAAATGCGATTCTGGTTGGTACTTAGTTGAAACAAAATATGTGACAAAAGTGCATCGTAAGAAAATAGAATCTGGCTTCTACGATCTTTGGCTCATAATTTTTGTAGTCAGTTGTAAATACTGGTCTCAAACCACGGCGAAATTGGTGATCGCCGATACGTTGATCTCCTATATTGTATTTTTTATATTTTATGTACTAGTATTTTGAAGGACAACCTATTTTGATTCAACTATATCTTTTATTTTAAAACTGCAGCGGGATAACAACCTAATATATCGTTTTGGGAGTTGGCAAAATTGTTTGGTCTACGTAGGAGGAACTCCAATGCGTTATAGGAAATTATTTATTCTGAAGGATACAAATCCATGTGCTGCTGATGCACGAAGGTCAAGTCCACACCTAATTGGTTTCAACTTTCAAGACACACACATGGTGTGAAGTTTCCTTTTGTCAGATAAAAGCATTTTGCAAACACTCATACTGACAATAGCATGTTATTGTTCGCTTCAGCTACTTTGCTTGATACCTTATTAACACTATACTACTGTAAGGTACCTAGTCATGGTGTAATATAGTGTACGTGTCAAAGGTAGAAACTCATTGTTATAGCTGAGATGTGGAGATATTTTCATGATGGATACTCTTCTAAAGTGAAGTGTTATCAATAGATGCCCCCTTCTTTGTTTTGTGTAATGACGGACAGTTAAATTTTTCAACAAACATTGATAGTGTTCTGCTTGACCTTTGTGACCTTTGTTGAACATTGTGAAACATTCACCATATCAAGCAAAACAGGGCCAGCAGTGAGAACAAATTCCGATATTCTACTGTAGCATGATTTATGCTAGATTTTTTCAAGTTAACCATAGTCTAACAAATGGAAGTATAAAAGGTGTCGTGAGGCAAAAAGTTTCTTCGACTGTGACCTTGCACACATGCCCGGAAGTGACTTCACAAGAGATGGCGAACATCGGTCACTTGACCCTATAAATTGATCTCAGCGTTAACCCGAACGGACAGTACGACTAGTCACTAGCACGAACACGTTAAAAATACTTCTCCTAGTAAATTTTGCTACGTTGCTGAAATTAAAATTTTTAACCATGAATGCATTTACTGGCAGCTTTCTAGCGATGCTTCTGTCCAAGTACCTCAGCACGCTGCTCATCGTTCTGTTTGGAGCAATGTGCATACTCCTGGTTCTTCGACGAATGCAAAAAAACATCGATCTTCCTCCAGGTCCAGTTTCTTGGCCAGTTATTGGAAATCTCCATTTGCTTGGTAGCAAACCTCATGAACGACTTACAGAGCTGGCTAAGACTTTTGGAGATGTGTTTAGATTACAATTAGGATCTCGCCG
>JAOBYK010507121.1:0-13009 GCA_025434845.1 Phenganax subtilis
AACTTATAACAGATCAAGAAATGTATATGATGATAGAAAAAGGTGTTCATGGAGGACTTTCATTAATTACAAAAAGACATTCAGAGGCAAATAATAAATATTTAGATAAGTATGATCCAAATAAACCAAGTGTATTTCTTCCATAATTAGATGCAAGTAATCTTTATGGTGGATCAATGATAAAAAAATTGCCTCTTAATAACTTTAATATGATGACTCCAAAAGAGATAACAAATTATATAAAAAATATATTAGAAAAGTGTAAAAAACCACCTTGTGGTTATATTTTCGAAGTAGACTTTGAATATTCAAAAGATCTTCATGATTCTCATAATGATTATCCTTTAGCTCCTGAAAAAATTGAAATAGATGGTGTTGAAAAACTTAATGCCACATTGAAAAATAAAAAAAAATATGTATTGCATCATGAAGCATTAAAACTTTATTTAGATCAAGGTCTTATATTAAAAAAGATGCATAGAGAAATTAAATTTAATGAATCTGAATGGATGAAACCTTATATTGAATTTAATACAAAACAAAGACAAATGAGTAAGACAAAGTTTGACAAGGACTTTTTCAAATTATTAAATAATTTAATTTATGGAGAAACATTACAAAATATTCGAGATTATTCAGATGTAAAATTAGTGAATTCAAAAGAAAAAGCTCTTAAATTGCTTAATAAGCCAAATTACAAATCCGTGACAATATTTGATGAAAATCTAATTGCAATACACATGTATAAAACAAATCTTGTTCTAAACAAACCTAAACAAATTGGAATGACAATTTTAGATCATTCAAAATTAACAATGTATAACTTTCACTATAATTATAATAAACCAAAATTTAAAGATTCAGCAAAATTATTATTTACAGATACAGATTCACTTTGTTATGAAATTACAGGAATAGATTGTTATGAAGCTATTTCAAAAGACATTCAAGAATGGTTTGACACATCAGAATTTAATAATCCAAATATTTCTTGTATTAAAACCGGACTTAATAAAAAAGTACCAGGAAAAATGAAAGATGAATTTTGTGGAAATCAAATTACAAAATTTGTTGGATTAAGACCAAAATGTTATACTTATATTGACTCTTCTAACAACGAAATTAAAAAAGCAAAAGGAATAAAAAATCAGTAATTAAAGATGAAATTAGATTTAATGATTATTTAAATTGTCTACTTACAGGAAAAGAAGAAAGAAGAAAAATGAGAATTATAAGATCTCATAAACATCAACTTTTCACTGAAGAAATAGATAAAATTGCTTTAAGTTCTAATGATGATAAAAGACATATACTTCCAGATGGAATAAACACATTATCATTTGGTCATTATAAAATTAAAGAAATTGAAACATGAAATTAGATAGAAATTAACAACTATCAAATTCCGTTTCTCGCTGAAAAAATTCAGAAAATTTTTTCAACTTTTAAACCATCAAAATAAGTCAACTAAAAGTTTCTAATTATTAAATTTCCTAGATCTTGGTTTAGAATCTTTTGGTTCTGGTCTATTTTTATCAGATTCATGAAATTTAATCTTATAAGGTTCATTATTAATATATAATTTTGTATTATGATCATATGCCGGTTTTATACTTCCAGGATTTATATCAAAAAATTTACTGGCTTTTCCAATACTCGGAAAAGATTCTATCCAACCAGAATTTAAATGAATTAATTTTACAGGTCGGGGAATTTTCATGGCTTCTTTACAAAAAGTAACATATTTTTCATCCAAAGGTATTTGTTCAATTCCAAGAGCATTACAAATTCTAGATTTTGACATTTTACTTTTATATTTAATTCCTCTTTCTGTTGCTATTTCTCTTAAATTATTTAAAGTTAACTTATTCATTTATTTATAAACTTTTAATTTTTCTGTTAAAAGACTTAAAAAATTAGTTTACCAAATAAAATTCCACCAGAAAGACCCAATACACCAGAAGCTAAATGTTGATATTTTTGCATTTCATTAGAAGGTCTATAAAAATCGTCCAAAATTGGTGCTCTAGAAAAGTCTAAATTTGTTTCTTTAAGTTTTTCATGAAGTATTTTCAAAGATTCATTTGTTGTTTTTATGTCCTGATTTGCATCTGAAAGTTCTTGTCTAAGTCTAACAATTTTGTCTTTTCTTTTTGTTTCTTTTTCAAACCATTTTTCTTTTTCAGAAGCAAGTTTTTCTAAAGCCAAATTGTGTCTTTTCATTTCTTTTTCATAATCTTTATGATTTAATTTACTAAATAAAAATCCAGCTCCAGCAAAAGCAAATGCATTAAAAATTCCAGCTGCTACTGTTGAAGTCATTTATTTGTTGTTGTCTATTTTTTCTGGTATAATTTTCTTATCTTCAAGATATTTTACTAAAACAGATCCAATCATAACAGCTCCTGCAAGTTTTAAAGTTTCATTAATATTTTGAGGTGTTCCTAAAGATTCACCAAAAGCTTTTTTACTAATCATAGAAATTGTTACAGCTGAAATTGTAAGTACAGCCGCCGAATAAATTTGATTAATATATTCTTTTTTGTTATCTCCCATTTATTTATATAAAGTTTTGTTTTCTGTTTTTTAGTCAAAAGTGTCTAATTTAGTTTCAGACTTTTGTTCAGGTTCTGGTTCTTCAGATATAGGACTTAATAATAGTTTATCTTTTTGTACGGTTGATTTTTGACTTTGAGGATATTTCATGTAACAAAATATTCCAAGTACAATTATACTAATAATACCAACTATATAAAATTTGTTTGAACCAGATTCTACTTTCAGTTCTTCTAGACGTTTCTTTTTCTCTTCTTTTATTTTACGAGAAATTTCAGCCAATTTCTTTCCTTCTTCAACTTTTTTAGGATCTTTAATTTTAATTTGTGTAGTAAGTGGAGAAATAACAACAGGAGATTCTGTTTTAGTTTCTGGCGTTTTTTCTTTTGTTGTTTCTGTTTTTTCTGTCATTTACTTAATAATAGATTAATTTTCTGCAACAGTTTCAACAGTAAAATTTAAGACAGATTCATTTCCAGATGGTTCTTTAGATTTCCTAATTACTTGAATATAAAAAAACAAAATATCTTTTACATTTGAAATATAATCTTTTAACATAAAAGAAGTGTCTAATGTGGCCAAGTAAAATTTTTTTAAATAATTTAATATCAGTTAAATTAAATGTTTTTAAACTATGTGTTTCCGTAGTATCATTTTTAAAATAAATAAATAATTTTTATTCTAATGTCAAAGTACTTAAAGGATTGTCATTATTAAATACGTGATATAATAAAGTTAATTTTGTTTTTTCATTTAAATCTGGGTGATAAATTGAAGTAATTGGATAATCAAAATTAGATATTTTTATAAAAGGATCTAGTGTTTTATTTAATGCTAATCCAGGATAATGAAAGTTAAACAAATATGTTTTTACACACGGTTGATTTTCACCATGTAAATAGCCATAATTTAAAGCCATTTATTTAATACTTTTAAGTTTTTCTGTGTATAAATTTTGTAAGAATTAGACCAAAAATCAATAAAATTACTGCTGTTTTGAAATGATTGTTTTTTGAAGACCTTTTAAGATCATTTTTTTCACTTGAAAATGTGCTTAAAGTTTGTTTAAAACTTGTTTTAGGAGTTTTTAAGGTGTTTTTAAGGTTATTTTTTGAACTATTAGGAGTTTTTAAGGACTTTTTAAGGTCATTTTTTTCATTTGAAAAGTTACTTAAAGTTTGTTTAGAACTTGTTTTAGGAGTTTTTAAAGTGTTTTTAAGGTCATTTTTTTCACTTGAAAAGTTACTTAAAGTTTGCTTAAAATTAACGTTTTCATTTTTACCAAATTTCATAGACATATGAGCGGTTGTTAAAGTATTATTAAATCCTTTTATTGGTGTATCTAATATAATCATATCAAAAGGAATTAGAATAATTCCCGGACTTATTACCATATTTAAAACTACATTTGTATCTTCTATTGATTTTCTCATATTAGAAATCAAAATAGTAGAATCATTTTGAACAATAGTGTCTTGTACAAGTTTATGAAAAACATCTTGCGTTTGAAAACTTTTTGCGCCTTTATTAACAATTGACCATCTTGTTTTTGCTTGAGAACCTAATATACAATAAACAAAACTTTCCATTGATTGTTGTAATAATTTTTGACCAATCTCGGTAAGACCATCAGAATTTGATTTTATAAATGATTTCCAATCTTCAGACTCATTTATAGCAATTACTTTATCAACATATTCATAACCAATTCCAAGAATTCCCATGGATCTATTATTCTTAGGAAATACATATTTAGATTTTCTTACTCCTGGATGTTTCTCTAAAAAATAACTTATTGATTCTCTAGTATGTTTTAATTTATACTTCCAAATCTTTTTTCTAGGAATATTATTTTGTATGAGATTTAAGTCATTTTTATTAACAAAAGTACTTAATTTCTTTGGATATCTTAAGAATCTTTTAATATGATAATAAAAATAATACCTTGCCATACTTGAAATTACTTTTGGTTGTTCTTTTGTACTAAAATGTTCAATTGAAATTCCAGATTTATAACTTAAAACATAAGCAGCAACTAAACTTGTAAAATAAGGATCTTCTAAATAGTTCAATTTTGGTTTTGTAATATCTTTTTCATTATTAGAATTTTTCCACTTAATATCAAGTGGTTCAAGTTGACAATTGAAATAATCTGATTCATTAACATAAATTTCAAATGATTCAAAATTAATTTTATTTTCTATAAGTTTTAATCCAGTAATTGTTCCTCTAGAATTCCATATTCTAGGAGTCCAATATAAAGAATAAGAATAATTGTCTTTAAATGTTTTTGAAGTAATATCTGTTCCAAAAGACTCATTTGCATCATAATCGATAGAAGTATCAAATTTCAAAGTAATAGGATCAATAATGACATTAAATTCGAAATTATCTAGATTGACATTTGGATACTTTTTACTAAAGTCTTCTTTGAGTTTTTGTTTTTGTGTTTTATAAATCTCCATCGCTTGTTTGTATTTTTCTCCATAAACGGCTTTATAGTATCTTTCAATTTCATTGTCATTCATTTATTTATAGAAATTTAAGTATCCTGTAACAGAATAATTATACTTGTTTAAATAAATGGACAAATTAACTGTATTTATTGACAACAATCGTAAAGAATTTCAAATAAACAAAAGAATTAAAACAACATCTGACTCAAGATTGTTTCTTAAATCGACCACAATTTATTGGAATTATAAAAATACCATTCCAAAAAAGAATAATTTTATTCATAAAGTGGAAAACAATAAAGTTGTAGAAAAGTATCTAATTCCTGAAGGTTACTTGATTTTTGGTGATATCAAAAATGAACTAAGTAAACATAAAGTTAAGATTGAGAAACTTCCATACACAAACAAATGTAAAATATTTAGTCTTTTTACTTTAGATCTTAACAAATTTGGGTTACTTTTAGGATTCTCAAAAGATAAAAAAATACTTCAAAACACTCGGACAGAATCTGAAAATGAAGTTGATATTAATAGAGGACTTCGTTATACAAGTATTTGTTGTGATGCTGTGAATAAGTCAATGAATTTTAATCCAAAAGGAGAAAGAAGTTCTATATTTTTAACTTTACCTATAACAACAAATCAAAGTCTTAATGGATCTGTTACACATTATAAAGATATTGAAAGTGAAGTTGTACTTTATAATGGAATTTGGGATAAATTTACTTTTGATGTTGAGACAAATCTTTTGGAAGATGTTAAAATTGGTAGTATTTTATTAGAATTATATATTCGATAAGAAAACTAAAATTCTTTTAAATAAATGAGTAGTTTTGAAAAAGAACAAAAATTAAGAGATTTATATTATGATCCAAAAACAGGATACATGTCTTCTGAAAAACTTTATCAACAAGCAAAAAAGGAAGAACTAAATGTATCAAGAAAAGACATTAAAGAATGGTTGAAAAAACAAGATACTTTTACAAGATATAAATGTGTTGTTAAACCAAAAAAGTTTTTAAAAACTTATGTTAATAACTTATCAGATCAAGTACAAATGGATTTAATTGATATGAAAAAATTTTCAGATTCAAATGATGATTTTCGTTGGATTCTTACTTGTGTTGAAATTTTGTCTAGATTTGCTTTTGCTATTCCTGTTTATCGTAAAGATAAAAAAAGTATGACAAAATCTGTAGAACTCTTTCTTTCTGAATTTAAATTAAGATTTGGGAAATACCCTAAAGTTGTTCAATTTGATGAAGGAAAAGAATTTTATAATGTTGGAGTAAAAAATTTACTTGAAAAAAATAACATAAAATATTTTTATACTTATTCTGAGAGAAAAACTGCTATTGTGGAAAGATTTAATCGAACATTAAAGTCTAAAATGTGGAAATATTTTTACTCAAAAAGAAATTATGAATGGATAAGTGTTCTAGATGATCTTATATATAATTATAATCACTCCAAACATAGAACAATACAAATGAAACCTGCTGACGTCAGCAAAAATAATGAAGATCAAGTTTGGAATACTTTATATGGATCTTGGACAGGAGAATATCCTTTACCAAAATATAGAATAGGAGAAAATGTTAGAATAAGTAAATATAAGAACATTTTTGAAAAAGGATATGAATCTAATTTTACAGAAGAAATTTTCAAAATTAGTAAAATTTTTAGAGGAGATCCAAACACATATGAAATTGAAGACAATGAAGGTGAAAATATTCTTGGAAAATTCTATGAAGAAGAATTAAGTCCTGTTGATAAAAGAGATAATGTTTTTAAAGTAGAAAAAAATATTAAACACTCGTGGAGATAAAGTTTTAGTAAAATGGTTAGGATATGATAATAGACATAATTCTTGGATTAAAAAAACAGATATCTTAAATATTAATAAATAAATGGCAGAAGGAACTGAATTTACTGATTTAGAATTGGAAAATAGACCTTTATTACAAGATAACACAGATCAAGATTTTGAAGACTCTGTAATTGACAATAGACCCTCAGAAATTGATATCACAGACACCGGAGAAACTTCATTTATCAATCCTAATTTTAAAGATATAGATACAACTTTGGAAAATATCAAAAGACCTGAAAATCGATGTACTAATGCAGCTGAAAATTTCATAAGATTAACAAATCATGATTTTAGATTTGAAAACACCGATAGAGAAATTCAACTTAGACTTAATATTGGTCTAACTAGTAAAAATCATATTACTTATAAACCTTCACTAAAAAATAATGAAAGGGGAAACCCCCAAATTGTCTTAAAAAGAAATAAAAATAATCTTACTTATAATAATTCAAAATCTGCTCAAGAAGCATTAAAACAATTTAAATATGAAATAGAAATGATAATTAGTGAAAAAAGTAATTTTGTAGATACAACTGCAGAAATGTCTTATATTGAAGGTTTAAGTCCACAAGAAATAGAGAATTACAAGGAGTATTAAATCCTACAGAAACTACTTCAAATCGTATTGGAGATGATGGATCTTTACAAAAACAAGCAAATCATTTTCAAGAATTACTTAATGAAACAATAGATAAAAGAGATTCCACAGATAAACCAGAAGAATATATTGAATTAGAAGAAAGAGTTGTTGGTTTAAGAGAAGCTGTAAATCGAACAATAAGTCAAAGAAGTAATGAAGAAATTAGAAATAATCAAATTATAGATCTTGAACGTCTTGAAAAATTTAAAAAATGGGCTAAAAAAATATGGTTGCTTTAAGTGGAGTTTCTATTGCAATTGGTGGAATTATTACTTCAATTATTATTGGTGGAAGAACCGTTATTCAAAAAGGAGCACAAGCAACATTTTCTTTTGGAAAAACTCTAGCAAAAATAGCAAAAGAATTAGGTCCAATTGGAAGTACAATATTAAATATATTACGTACAGCTTTGAAATTTGGAGCAAAAGGAATAAGTTTTTTGGCTAATAGTTTATGGATATTAATTTTAGCTTTAACTTGGTTTATTTATGACATGTATAAACAGAAAAGATAAATATTATTAAATAAATGGAAGAGTTAATACCTGGTTTTAGAAAATTAAAAATGAGTGATATCAAAGGAATTAGAACTAAACATACAATTACTTTTAATCCTAATAAGGCAAATCCTGGAGAAGACATTTATGTTGATATTCCAAAATTAAAGTCAGATGATTGTTTAGTTCCTGGAAGTATTTGTTTAAAGTTTGACTTTAAAAATAAAAATAAAAAATCTTGGTTTTTAAATAATCTTGGAAAATTACTTGTGGAGAAACTTAATGTAAGTGTTGGAGGAGAAAATGTTTATGATAATAATGGGTATAGTGAACTTGAAGTTTATAAGGATTTGTGGTTAAATGAAAGAGTTAGATTTGAAAGAATAGAATTTGGAATTGCGAATGAAAACATTAGAAAGTTAATATCTACTTCTGATGATGGAACGAAAACTGGAGATTCACAAAAAGTCTCAGATGCTTTGATAAGTTCTATTCATGGTACAAAACAAAAAATTAAATTAGATAAAATCGTTGGAGATCATGGATTATATTCTCCTTATTCAATGATTCATAATTTTCAATTTAGAATTACTCTTCCTGCTGCAAGTAGTATTATGAAAGCACAATCAGGAGAAAATGTTGAAGGTTATACTTTGGAAAATATTGAATTAGAATATGAAACTATTGAAAATGAAACTTAATCAAATCAAGTTATTTCTGGTTATGATGTTGGAAGAAGTTTAAGTTTTGAACATGATACTTTATTAAAAACTTTAGAATTGGATAAAGATAGTACTTTAATTAATGAAACTATAAATCTTCCTAGAAAAAGTATGAGAGCGATCGTAATGTTGTTTAGAAATAAAACTATAAGTGATAGTGAAGGATACATTTATCCTAATATTGAATCTGTTAATATCACAATTGAAGGAAAGCCAAATTGTGTTTATAGTCAAGGAATTAAAAAAGAAGACTTGTATCAAGAGGCAAAAAGATTATTCATTAAAGACATAAATACTTCTGAAATGACTATTACTAAATTCTTTAAAGATAAATTTGCTCTTGTGATTGATCTTAGAACAATAGAAGATAAAAATGCAGTTGGATCTGGGAGAAAATTAGTTAATACTCAAAATGGAGTTCTATTAGAAATTAAAAAGAAAGCAACAACAGCAAATGTGTTTTGTAAGATATTTGTTATTAGTGATGGTTTAATTAATTTTAAAAATAAAGTTATTGAAAATGTCTACTATTGAAAAGTAAAATGTTGTTAAATAAATGAGAGGATTTAATCATATATCAAATAAACTTAATGTTGAAAATCAAGAAAAATTACTTAAAATTTACGATAACTATTTTGAAAAGTATCAAAAAGAACATAAGAAATATAATAAACTCAAGAGAATTAAAGTTTCATTGCAAACTATTGGTATAGTTTTAACAGCCGTTGGAGCGGGAATTAGTATTATTAATCCTTTTACACTAATAATAGCAGGAGTAGGAACTTTTATTACAGCTTTTTTAAGTCAAAGTGAATTAGAAAATAAAGTAGAACAACTTAGATTTTCAAGTACAAATTATCAAACAATTTGTAATGAAATCATCACGATTTTGAGAACCGGAGAATTTTCAGAATCGGATGAAATTAAATTTTTAAGTGATCTTAAAGTTATTGATAATATTATTACATCCACAAGATCGTAGTTTATTGAGTAATTTTACAAGTTCTGAAGTTCTATCTTTTACAAATTTCCCAGAAGCACAATCATCTAAAATAATCAAAGAATTTGTTCCTTTTGAAAAATCTACTATTTGAGATAAAAATGAAGACACTTGATTCTGTTCACAATCTATAACTATAAAATTATCATCATCTTTATATTTCCAATCTTGATATGTATTATTCCATATATAAGTTGGACAAATAAGAAATATGTAATCAAAATATCCCAAATATTCTTCTTCAAGTAGATCAAGAAGAAAATAAGTTTTTCCACAACAAGTAGATCCAACAATGATCATATTAAATGGATCTTTTTCTGTTTTTATTTTTTGTGGGTTGATTTCTTTTGATTTGGTTGATATTTTTTCAATGATTCCTAAATCTCTTCCTTTTTTATTTGTGATTCTGTTGTTTGACATTCTCTTTTATTTATAGAATTTTCGCTTTTCTGTTCTTCTTTATTATTTATTTTTTTATTAAAAACATGTTTACCCATTATAAGTCCTCCCGATAAAATTCCAACTAAAGGAATCCAAGGAGTAATATATTCTAATATAAGTTTAGTGTCGTGTCTAAATGGTTTATTTTCTGAAAGTTCTTTTCCTAATTCTGTAGAATTTTTAATTAGATCTAAATGTTTTGCTAAATCAGAAAATTTTCCTGTAATAGTGTCTGTTAACATTTCATTTGTTTCATTAAATTGAGTTCTTTGATAGTCTTTATATATTTTCTCAAGTGTTTTTTCTGATGCTTTTTTAATATAAGTAACAGAATGTTTAATTTCTTTTGCATCTGCAAGTTTTAATAGTTCTTCTCTTATATTATTTTGGTCCTCCATTTATTTAATATTTGTTTATTTTTCTGTTTTTATATTAGTTCTTTCAAATATTGTGTCAGATTCATCAAAAGGTCTATCACAAAGTTTAATTTGGGAAATTTCTCCTGTTATTTCTTTATAAAAAAATTCCGCTAATAATCTTGATCCACTATTTATATTAAAAGCAAGTAAATTAATTATGTTTTCTCTAATAATTTGTTTCTCTAATTCGAGACCTCTAAAAAGTTTATTTTTACGTTTTAGTTCTTTTTTATATTCTATATCTTGTTGTTTTTGATCACAATTTTTTTTAGTAATATAATTCATAACTGAAGCATCATAAAAATGACCATTTGCTCTAATTCTCCCAATAAGTCTATTTGTTTCTCGACGTAGATTTTGATATTTTTCGTCCGCATTTTTCTTCCATTCTTTTATTATAGTACTATTATCGTTTAAAACTCTATCAACAAATTCATTTGGGGGAAATTTTAAATTTGGAAACATACTTATCATTAATTTTGGATATTCTTTTTTTATTAGCAAATAAAAAAGATACTCATATCTTATTATATCAGAAGTTTTTTTATTCTCATACTCTTTTGATAATTTCATAATATTATATTCAATTTTAGAATCATTTTTTTAAATTTTATCACCAAATTTATTCTTATTAAATATTAAAATACTTTGAATGAAATTTATCATACTAATTGTTTTTTTCTATTTTTGGATCCTGGAATATTTCTGATATTGTTTTATTCCAAAAGTCTTTCTCATTTAGATAAGAGCCAATGTCTTTAATTCCTTTAAAGTTAAAAGGATTCTTAAATTTACATTTAAATAAGATATTTTTAAAATTATTTTTAATTACAATTTCCATATCCCTATCTTTTTTTATACAAACTCTACTAGGATTATTATAACTAAAACCATAATTAATATTAGGCCTACTACAAAAACATCTCATACAAATTGCTTTATTAGGTTCATAAATTAGATCTTTTGATAAACAATTATAGCACCAATATGAAGCATAACTCTTATTAAATAATTTTTTAAATAATATTTTATTTAAACCTATCATTGGTTCATCATCATCAACAAAAAATATTTGATATTCGTCATAATCTAACAATTCTTTACTAAGAGTAAGAGCACGCTCCATAATAGAACTTTTCCCATATTTTTCATCAATAGTAAATTTTCTTTCTTCTTTCTCTTCTTCATTCTTTTCTTCTGGTGTCTCTTCATAAATTTTTGGTGAAAATCTCATAAGATTTAGAATATACCTTCTATCATTTTGCGAAAACCTAAACCAATTATCCTCAATTTTACCCACATCTAATATTATATTATTTTTCTTTTGCGTCTCTTTTTCTTTTAGAAATTGGTCAAGTAATGGTTCACCTTCAGTTGTACTTTTTTCTATTCTTGGTGAAAATTTAATAAGACTTAAAATAAATGCTTTATCATTTTTTGAATAATTACACCATTGCTCCTCAATTTTTTACATATCTAATATTAAGTTATCATCTTTATATTTATTTTTACAATATAATAATTCTTTGTTGTTTTTGGACGTCATGGTCCTAAATTAAAAAAGTTAATGTAGGACCAATTGTCCCTATTTATTATATAATTTTTCACTTTTTTTATTTACTCATTTATTTAATAACATTTTACTTTTCTGTTGTTTTTTATTTAGTAAAAATTTGTATAAATGGACTCAACTCATTTTCACTTTGATTTTAAATTTTTGAAATCAATTTTTTTTATTTACTCTTTATTTTATTACATTTTACTTTTCTGTTGTTTTTTTATTGAGAAAAAATTTGTATAAATGGACTCAACTCATTTTCACTTTGATTTTAAATTTTTGAAATCAATTTTTGATCGTTGTTTTTTTTGTCTAAAAATGTACTTTTAGACCAATTTTTGATCGTTAATTATTTGTCTGAAAAGACACTTTCAGATTGATTTTTGATCGTTAATTATTTGTCTGAAAAGGTGATTTCAGGTCTAGAAAAGTACACAGAATTTTGATGTGTGGGCGCTTGATTTAGGGTGTGGATTATAGAGGTAAAATAAAATGATAGTGGAGCGCTTAATTTGAGACCAGAATAAAGAGGTAAAATTGGATGGCCCACAATCGGCCTTTTTACAACTACTTATAACAAATACATGATTTCCATTTGGTTTTCCAAAATAATTTTTATTATCATTTCCTCTGACTACTCCGTGATAATTTCCAAACATTTAAATTGGATCTTCAAGATTAAATTCCTGCTTAGACTCGTCTTTTTTAGCAACAACTAACTTGTAGTGGATTTTAAAATCACCATGCAAAGTACTATCCGTATCAATGGTGTGAGTTTGAATAGTTAACTTGGTACTTTTGTTACATACGTTTTCAACAAAAGGAATACTCAATGGAATTCCATTAAG
>JAOBYK010507232.1:0-13005 GCA_025434845.1 Phenganax subtilis
ATTTAAGTCGCGATCAAAAACTAATGTATCAAGTACATAACTGCCCAACATTTACCGTCAGTACGATTTTAAAATAGATGATTTTCGTGGAAAAACATAAGGCCATCGGACATAATTTTTAAAAATGTCCGACCCATTCTGAAACACACCGGACATTTTGACAAACGGCCTGCGGGTTGATATTTTAAGGCCTGCTCGAAACTAGATAATAAATACAAAAAGTGATTATATAAGGAGAGGGGAAAAGGGAGAAGGATGCTATCTAAATATTTAACGACTAGGGGAAGCGCATATTCGAGGGGAGGCACTTCGTCGAGAAAATACTGTACCTCAGGAATATTGTCATCTATAACAAGAAAAGTTGTTGAAAGTGTTCGTACGCCTCTATCAAATGACAGCACATTTTTCGTCGTAACGAAGTCGGAATCTGTTACTCCTAAATAAATACAGAATAACCAGATCTATACCAGGCACCATGCTACAGTTTTTCTTCAAAGCTCGTTTTGTGTTTATGCTATTTTGTGCACGGTAAAAACAAGTCGTTTCAGCCCACCAACTTCCAAGCTCATCATAAAAACTTTCAAGTGTGCTGAGTTTCTCAATCATGTCTCCATTGAATATGATGGAAGCTATGCTTCATGGTTGGTTTTCTCTTGCAACACAAGCATAAGCGGGAAAACAAAGCGAGACTTTTCTTATGCGGAATACAAAAACAAAGCGAGAAAAGCTTCTTTCGAATTAGCTTTTGTTCCGCCTAGGCTTATGCTTGGGTTCTTATGCTAAAGGCCAGTTTACACGTGCGATTTTCGCTGTGATTTTTCTCCTTTTAGCGTATCTGATCGAGTAGGTTGACTGGCGAGTGCCTACTGGGGAAAATGTTGGACGAAGTACATTCGCCAGTGACCCAATAAATGAAAACCAGGCTTAACCCTTTATCACCGATGGTTGGTCCTGCAACTTTTGTTCATGATCACCGAAGAAAATTATTGGAGCAAGACAAAGAATTTGACGAATCAGGGATCAAAGACAAAGAACGTCACCGAACATCAGCGACATACGAGAACCAGGCTTTAACTGTACCGTTCACTATTTCCACTGCCACGTAACGTTGATCTAAAGCCCCTGCAGCTCGCACGATAGTAATACTCAGTTGGCTTCCTCGCTTTTCCTAGAGAAGAAAATGGTGGAAGAAGTCATTTAATGGTGACATAAACTACAAAATCAAAATTCAACAAATTTTCTTTGTTTTTTTGGCGGGGGGGGGCTACCGTACCGTATGAACGCAAAGCTAATGCAACGACTATTGACATGAAATAATACATGTCTTTCTGGCGTATGAAAACGACTGGTAACGCCACAATCCTTGCGAACCAGCTGATGGCAAAATTAAATATGCGTCTTATAATATCACCAAGCAGAGTAGAATACACCATGCTGAGAGAATAACTAATAATTCTGAATGTTTGAATCAGGATTGCTAATATGTCAGAGTGCTGGTAGGCCAACTAGAGACCTTGAGTTTAATTCTCAGTTGGGACATTCATAAAATAATTTTTCATCAAGTCTGTCGGCATCGTTTGAAACCAATAATTTATCGTATTAAAATTTTTATCCAACGTAGACCCAGGCGTTCGTCGCGCATGAGGTCACATCAGCGACCTCACGTTATTTTATCTCAATATCTTTCCATGCAGCTGCAAAGGACCTAGGACTAACCTGGTTTCTTCTTCTTACCGAAAGAGTAGTGTGATCAATGCTATCAAACTGGAAAATTCCTCCGGGGTTGTCGTTTCTTATGATCGTTAAGACCAATTCAGACTAAACAAATGAAAAGAATTATTAAACCACTACAGCATGAAAGTGTCACATTGTGCAAAACGAGATGAAATGATGTTATATAGAGTAGTACTCATTAATAAATCGGTGAAACAAACATCTCTATTCTAGTTACATGCTAAGTATGGGTTGAATCATGGTCACGAGTGTGATATGGAATTTATCATCGCGAGTGCTGCCATATCACACGAGTGACCGTGGTTTAACCATTTCATCGCATGACACAACCACATTTCATAGCTCCAAGAGACGTGTTAAATCTCATATTCTACTCAATAGTGTGATAACTAGTGATAACTAGTTATCACGCTAATGAGTTGAATATGAGATTTAACACGTCTCTTGGAACAATGAAATGGGGGCGTGTCATGCAATAACAATGAATATCAAATCAAGAAGTTATAGTACAATGAATAAACATTAATTCTATCCAAAACCGAATCGAAAAGACGCCATTTCATTTTGTAAACATGCACAGCAAACCCTGTTTGCAATACGGTTATAAATGTCGCACATGAATTAAGCATCACGGCATCTCTGAACAACCGAAAAACTTTACGTTGTTAGCAGCAAACCTCGAAGAAATCATCAACATATGATTTAGTGTTATACACTTATAAATGCAGTAAGTTTTTACAATAATTGTTGAATTTCGGCCGTGGAAAAAGACTACGAGTTCATCTTTAAAGCAAGTACGGCATCGTGAAAAACAAGTATAAGTTCAGGGCCCCAAAACTTCTAAATTCTTAGCGTCGTTAAAGAAAATCCAAATCCAAGGGTTTTATTGATATGTCTAGTGTACTGTATACTTACTGAGCCAGGCAGCAATTTCTGATTAGATTCAGAAACGTTGTGTAGTCGAATGGTGAAAGTTTCGTCCAGTTCTGGTGTAGAATCAGGCAGAATTTCAATCGTGACGTTCACAGATGAAACACCTGAAAAAAAAAACAATCATCAATTTTTTTATATACCTATCTTTTTCGATAATTATCAAACTCTGTCAATTGGCATATTTTTTCAACAGATATACAAACAAACGTACAAACTAGTCCGTGAACTAACAAAAAAACCCCAAAATAAATAGTAAGAAAATAAGCAAATAAATTATCTGACAGACGAACAAACGAGCGATTAAACAAAAAGCAAGCAAACAAAAACGTACAAGCACACAAACAAGCAAACAAACAAAAAAGTCAAAATAACTGTCTGATTAACGAAAGAGCAAACAAACAAATAAGTTAGCAAACAAACAAGCAAGAGTTAACAAGGATTCCAATGGGCAAGATGAATACAATTTTTTATCTACCTTTATCAAAAATCAAATTGCCATTGGTCGGTGTCAAATCATCACTTGACTGCAATCCCACAATACTCCACAACAAACGCGCTTCATGTAAAGTGCCGTCACGTAAAACCTGTAAATCAATTTTCTTCCTTCCACCATCTTCTGGTTCAGGGACAGCTAACAGTATTTCTACAAAGCCTATTTCACCATCAGCAAACTGTGGACTGACTGCCAGATTCAAAGTTGTACGAGATCCAAGCCGAGGTGTCTTCGGGGGCACGAGTGTATTGCCTGTAAGATTAAACAGGTTATATCACGAGATGTGGGGCTAGGCTAAATAGGAGAGACTATATCGAGCCTATGCTTTGCAAATTCTAGATCTATCGACCCATTGATCCATTGATTGGCAATGCCTTCATTCCGCCATACTTATTCATTGAGGTGTAGTATGAACGTCGCATTTTTGTCGAACTGTAATAAATTCGTCAAGCTTATTATAATACGCCTTCTTTTCAATGAATATAACATATAAAGATTGGTCTTCAGTTCAGTAACCACGCAAGCATAGCTAATACATCAACCATACTTACAATGAATTAACTATGATGTAAAGTTACGCAAAGTAGCTATCACGCAAATTGAGTTGCATAATAGCAAATTTGTGAAAAGTCCATGCACTGCAAGTAAGAGATAAAGCCCGAGAGCAAGGGCTTTTTCTACTTATTGTATGATTGTGAAGGTTTTCTCACATAGTTTTGTTAAGTTTTTCCCATTTGGACTTTACTTTTTCCCTTCATTAATCTAACCTACCGGGTTGCACAAGTGTTGGTGAAGTCAAAGTGACTCTGAAAACTGAGTGCGCCTGAATGAACCTTTCCCCAGGAATGGTCAAACTGACAAACACATTACGCTGACGAGATGAAAATGTAGCTGTTCCAGCACTCTGAATACCAATGTTCGTCGTATGATTTACGCCATCAGCAGAATGGTATGTCACTAAATAATAAACAGATACTGTGCCTAGATCTCCACCAGTTCGAGCGATTGTAAAGTTTATCGTTCGTGGTCGGCTTATCTGAAATACACAAGTTATATTCATGAATCTCTCACTACCTGAAACAGTTATATTTACATGAGATATCATAAACACTTGTAGTTTTACTAGTCATGGATTGATGCGGTCATGAATCGGTGCGGGCCTAGGTAGTGCAGTCGCCAGGACTATGAAAAGAGTCCGTCAACTACTCTGCCGAAAGTGGCAGGTTTTCTTCGGGTACTCCGGTTTCCTCCTATAGGAAAAGTTGACAGGTTGACTTAAAATAAGCGGACTAGGAGAATAATAGTTGATTGTTGCAAAATAAACAGTTAAGGAGTTAAGGGTAGTTTATTTAGTGTACCCAACAGAGAGACGAATGTAAATATCTAAGCCTTTCAATTTGTGCTGTTAGAGAGCGATAAGTAAACCACCTATTCATCTATCTACGTGCCATAAAAATGTCAATAACAAATATAAAACAGTCCTCACTTACCAAATCTAGTGTTGGGTGGGTGTCATTTGAAAACCCAAACACTCCATAAACATCATCACTATCCTCAACAATCACTTTCATGGCTCTCAGAGCAGGGTCATTCGTCATTCGACCAGAACTCACTGACCTCAATTCTACAACAAACGAGAACGCCTCTTCTGGTAACATATCATCTGTCACTGTCAGATTCACCATCTTCAGTCGCTCCCCATCACCAAACACAATTGTACCATGCAATGGTGAAATCTGATTTGCCAACTCAGCTAAAGACGAAGTTACCACCCAAGTAACATTCACCATACCAAACGCACCAGCAGATCTTTCAATAGTGATTATAGCTACATTATTACTACCATCTTCGTTGACGATAGTATCATCACCCCTTGATATACCAAATACGCCAATATAGTCATCACTTCGTAAGATCTGAATAGTACAAACCGATGGCGCAACCAATGAGGTATCTGCGCTTAGGTTGTTCACATGAACTGTAAAGTTCTCTGTTAATTCTGGTAGACCATCATCTATAATGGTTATATTAACCATTTTTCGAGTTTCACCACCACCGAAAACCAAGGTGCCATTATCTTGCACAAAATCCAGACCTCCTAACGCACTACCAGATCTAAGATACCATGATATACTACTTGTACGATTTATAGACGCTATTACATCAGTACCCCTGGCATTCAGGCCTCTGTAAATCCACACGGCCACATTGGTTTGATTTTCAAGCACGGCAATGTAGTTCAGAGCAAATCGCACTGGAATATCATTGGCCAAGATTTTTACAACGACTTTTGAAAGACTGGAGTTGAGTCGAGCTCCACCGAATACTGAAGTGAGTTCAAATTCGAAATCCTCATCTGTTTCGATTAACTGAAAAGTAGTAAAATAAAGGTTTACCGTTTCAAGCGTTTTTTTCTTTACTAAATAACGACAGCTAGCCATGACTGGTCAAGCAATACAAATTTTCAAACACTTATATTACCACAACTGCATCGTTATTGACCTACTCTGAAACAGGTTCAGTAGCATTGCATCACCAATTGTCATAGCCTCTAGCTACGCTACTGTTTTTATCACTGCAAGGTGGAAGGAACGACTTAATTACGTTTTCACAAATGAACTGGCAAAATGTTTCGAGAAAGTTCGGTATTACTTTTGTAGACCAAAGAATGTGAAAATAAAGCTTAAGCCCTAGTGCATATTGGTCCACTTAGCACGCACAAGTCATTCGTGACAATTGTGACCTACACCAGCCTAGTCCCCAGGCCTAACACGCTTGCGTGGGTATTGCGTGGGATACGGCGTCGAGAGAGGCAAAAAGCACACGGTAAGGCTTTCCCTTGATTACCTCTATTTTCCTTCTCGCGTGTTTCCCGCGCGCAGCCCACGATATTTAAAATATTTAAAAGGAGAGCAATAAAGCGCCTGGGGACGAGGCTAGACCTCCACATAATCCTAGTCGGCGGGTACCAACTTCATGTTTTATGTCATCTGTATCGTAAAACCCAATCATCAAACATATAATTTTTATTAACTGTCACGCACCGCAAATGTGTCTAGTGTGCGCTGAACAAATGCGAGTAATCTATGAAGCCACAAATGTGCAAATGCTAAGGAAAGCTAAACAAACTAAACATGTAGAATGAATGCGATAACTATTTGTCTGAAGGCAAAAAAGTCTGCTTTTCGTCTTGCTGATACAACGGCGCAGGAGAGGAAGCTTGAAGGCAGCTGTTCGTCAAGTACGGACGAAACGACGGATTTCGAGGAGATATGTCCAATGGACTTCTAATGTGAAGGTGAAACTTATATCCTGTGGGCTGGTCTGTGTCAGTTCAAATCCAACTCCAAGTTTTTTGTTTCATAGCCCAACTGAGCCAATTATATTTCGGTTTGTCAATGCAGCATACTGACTAATCTACTTGCTCTGCAGAAGTCTATATATTAACTATCGGCTGGCAATTGGACGTCGTGTTCCGCCCTGTCTACCAGTTTTGCATCACGTTTTTATACTTACTAAATCTGAACGAACAGTGAATTGCAAATCCTGAACAAACTCGCCATCTTGAAATTCGACAACGTCAGAAGTTGGGGTGATGTCATTATTAGCCACCCTAGAGACAACCTTACAAAAAAACAATTAAGCAAAATGGTTTGTTTAGCGATCTATTTTTAAAGTTCAGGTAAAGAGCTGTTTATAACCTGCAGATGAGCATTAACAAGTAGTTAGAAAACATGCAAGTATATCGCCCTTCAACTCTTGCCTGCAAAAACCAAACGCAAGGTCCTACAATACCGGTGCGAGCGATAATTTGCCGGCGAAATATCAACTTAATATACATTCTTTAAATTGATCTGAAAAAATATTCGTCACTACGCGCGAAAACGAATGCTAGAGAAGTAGGGGAGTTTAAAATTGGATTAAAGTTGGCTTCAACTTACTTTCGCGGCTATACTGGCATATTTACAGGATGAATGTTTGAACAACATTTCATGGTTCAAACCTCCACGTTAGAGATGACATTGTACAACTGGTTCATCTCGACTTACTCTCCAGTGCACTCTGATTGCTCCAAATGCTGCAATACTTCTTTTAACTCGTAGTTTTTCAACACCTCCAGCTTGCGTTCGTGGCTCTTGAAAACTAATACCATTTGGCTGGAAAAGAGATTGTAACGGTGGATTACGTCATGTTGTACAAATAATTGATCAAACATTTAAAGCACTGTTCCATTGCAGTGCCTTCTCAGGCACAGCATGCATCTTTGAGCATGCACTCAACAATAGTTCCGTCACAGTGCATTTTAAAAAACGCCCATGCGATTGCAATGGAAACTTGCAATTACACTCACCACATCAAATCCTACAACACCACTGCCATCATCATTAGTTAATATTTTGATGTAAGCCAAATGTGGACCAACTATTGCACTGCCTACCGACAGTAATCGTAATTGTATAGCAAACGTTTCGTTCCCCTCTGGCAGTTTGTCGTTTTTAACAAAAAATGTGCACTGTGAGGCGTTCTCGCCACTTGAGAAGCTTCCAGTTACTATGAGAGGTTCCACAAAATCATCTGTTCCGTTTAAAATCTAGAAAATTGGATCTTTTTCAGCTTTTATATTTCATTTTATTCGTGAATCTGTATGCTGAAAATTATCTCATTCATACAAGAGAAATTCTTTTCGTATCAATGCGGTATTATGGCTGGTGCACTTAAGCTCGTTGACAGTGCATGGCAAATCACCTCAATGCAACCTACTCACGCCAGACGATTCTACTTGTTGAGGAGAAACTCTTGCAATGGTCAAAACTCTCAGCCATTTTCTCTTCTTAGCCCACTGACTGGCAATGCAGACTAGTTTTTCACCGGTTGATAAGTCAAGGTGAGCAAGGCATAGCTTACATCACGCCATAAAACAAAAAAATTAAAAAACCTTGCAACTGAAATCAATTTTGCCATCAGTTCCTCCAGTTCTTTCAACATTCAAAACAGCAGAAAAATCTGCTTCGTCAACTACTACTTGTCTTGTACTGAAAGAAATATTCCCAACAGCAGCCAGGCATGATGGGAACACAGTCAGCAAAAATATGAAATTCATGTCCTGCATAAAAGATAAACAGAATTGAAACAATACTACTGTACAGTCAAACCTAACGGCACAAACGCATTTAAAATTCCAATACTCTCCTACAATGTACACAATTCTACAGTGGAATCCTGCCATACGACTACCTCGTTAATACGACCTCTTTTTATTTAACCGAACAACACCTTAGTACTTTTCTTATCAAAAGACCTCATTAATACGACCACCCCGATAATACGACCAACGACAACCTTTTGACGTTCCCAACTCATTGATACGACCTCTCAATATGCCTAGTAATGTATAAACTGCTAAGAACTGGCTGAAGTCATTTTTTAAACACAAACAGGTTCCCTGCTTCAGTGTCGACAAAATCAACCGAAGCTGATAGCTTTCCACAAACATACAGGCATTTAATTAGACAAAATATTCGTTATATATAGGAATTTACGATATCTATTTCACTTCTCTGGCCACCTTAATCGAGTTGTGTTGAGTTGATAAGCTACGTTCTCGTATTTTAAAGTCCTCGGAATATTGCATACTATAGATTTGAAGGTAAATCAACAAGTTTTATTAATTAATAACCGAAAAATCCTTACAGCACAATTAATTAAAATTTAAAATATATACCAAGACAATTATTCTAAAAATTTCTAAAGCTAAAACAACCCCGTCTAAGAACACCTGTATACCGGCAATCCATTTTCGAAGAGATTTTGTTAATTAATTTGAACGCTCTGTCTTACCCAATCATACGTAGCCGAAAAGTTAAAAAACTCCAGCGGCTTAAAGTTCTGCCCAAAATCATCCACAACTTCGAATTCTTTTCTACAAAATGTGATGTAGACCCCCTGACACTCGCATGTTCTGATCTTAGAATTTCAAGAGAAATTCTGGTTCTCAGCGATACTATGATCACCATATATCGTTCACTATCTTTTTCTGCCATTTTCTCTGCCAATTGTTTAAGAGAAATTTGGCATTCAGACCCCATTCCACCATTTGTCCCGAAAAAAAGGGGTGTAAAGGAGCCCATTTCAACATCCAAAACTCTCTGCTGATACTTCCTCCTGTTTTCGTTCTCATGCTCCTTGAAAATCATCTGAGCTGGTCGGTCTTGGTTGCATTTTGAGTTTAAGTGCTCTACGTAACCAAAATCCGTCTGCCTTCACACCCACCCTCGCTTCAGGGCATATATTTGGCCGATCTCAGGTTGAATCTTTCGTTGTCCAGTGGTTGAAGATTTGGCCCTATTACCACGTTCTTACAAACTTTACCGAGTAGCAAGGTAAGCAGTTTGCGAACTCCGTCATGCCTTTACGCCACGAATCCCCCCTTTTTGCATGTGAGGGCATGGTCGATATTGAAGCGATTTCCACAGGCACAATGGCTAGGTAGATCATGCTACGGCCGATTGTAGCTCATCTGCAGTGAGTCTCTAAATTCTTGCTTATTTAGGGCCAAGCCCTGTCTTTGAGTGGTACGGCGTTTAGCCAAGAGCTCGCTCCCTTGTCTCTTAATTGCATTACCAAGCATAGTACGTCAGGCGATAGAGACGCATCAATGCCATCCATCCTTGACTTTGTGCTCTCCTTCTTAATTGTCTACTGTATTCTCTTCAGATCATCTATAGACTGCTCACTCGGGTCTCACTCGGGTCATAGCCTCACTTTGTCGTTTAATTGCATCCGTGTGCTGTTTGGTGAATAGCTTTTGAGGCTGCGTATTGCTGTGGAGCTTACTGAACGATGAGCTGTTTAGTGTGACGTCATTGGAAACATTCGTGCCGTTTTTGATCCCTAGTCCCGTATTAATACAACCACCCCGTTAATACAACCAAAATATTGTGGCTGAATGGTGGTCGTATTAACGAGGTTCTACTGTAATACTCAATGTCTAAAGTCTAATGGAAACACCTATCTAATAGGAACATCTCTCTGCAATACAGATAGCACTCCAATTTCGAGATCCCTCTCTGATGTGGAAAACTTTCTAAAGTGCAACGTGGACATTTCTCTAATACAGATAACTCTCCAATGCAAATACCACCTCAAAGTGGATATCCCTCCAATGTGGACAATTCTCTCATGCAAACCCCTCCCTAATGTGGACGTCTCATAAATGTGAACATCTGTCTAATGCAGACGCCTTTCTAATGTGAACATCTCTTTAATGCAGACACTTCTCTAAAGTGGACACCAGTGGGCACCAGAGAAATCTCTATTGTGGACATGTCCCTCTAATTCAAACACTTCTCTAATATGCACCGATCTCTAACAAGAACAACTCTCTTTTATGTATACCTCCCTAATGTTGACACCTCTCTGATACACACAGATCTCTAAAGCAGACCTCTTTCTGATGCAGAGAAATCTCTAATGTGGACACCTCTCTAATGCCAACAACTCACTAATGCTGACACCTCTCTAATTTAGAAACCTTCCTGATACAAGCATATCTTTAATGTGGGCAAATCTTGACTTCAGATCCTTCTCAAATATGAATGTATTATGTTTAATTCTCTAACATGGACTCCTTCTTCAAATAGAAATTTCTTTAATACCTCTTACTGACATCTAACATTCCCAGATGAGAGCACTGTTGTATCTTACGTAACAGATTAAAAATATTATTGCTAATATTTCTTAGCGGCCCCAAAAGGATTAATTGAATTTGCTTTCAGAACGTGCTAAGAAATTCTTTGTTTACTCGTCTCAAAACAAGACTTGAAATCGCATCTGGACATACCCCATCTTCTTGTGACACATAATTATTTGATCAAATTTCTCATACCAACGCTCGCACGAATTAAGTAACTCTACAAAACTTAAAAGTGAAATTCTAACATTTAATATTGGGAGTTGTAAAGCTATGAAACGTTATGGTTGTCAAAATTTATATAGCAACCACGTGTAACCGGACACCACGAAACACTAAGTTGCAAGCCATTGCATAGCAACGCAAAAAGCACGACCTAACTTTGATACAAATTTCCTATGGCGTATGTTTTCTGAGCTTTGCCATTCATATTTTACTTCAAATATAAAAATTTAAGAAAATCCACCCGCATTTAATTTTACCTCATAATCTACGCGTAGTGAAACTTTAAACTAACACCATATTATTTGGTAGTAACTTGAAGAATCAATAAGTCGTGTTCGTAAACAAACAAGCACGGCAAAACAGCAATGCATATTTTTGTTTAAAACTTGATAATCTAACAATTCAAACGCAATATATTAACCGTATTTAGTATGTGAAACACTAAAACTTCTCTTACAAAAATGCTTTTAGCATATAGAGCAAAAGTTTTGGAAAAACTGGTTGCATTGATATTGTTTATAAACCGTAACTACAGACGCTATGGAATATCGCAACATAACAACACTATAATATTTGTAAAATATACGGGAAATTTTCATCAATTCTTGACCTAGTGTTGAACAAATAGCCCTAAAAACAAATTTCTCAATTACCAAAGCACGTTCAAAGAAAAATAATTGGGTTCAAGCTAGCGAAGTGTGAGCGAAAATTTCTTGTAACTATTGAGACATGTATGAACTTTCGACTGGTATTATAAACACTCTATATACAATTTCGGAGAGATATTGCGTACTCAATAAATGTGCGGTTACCTACAACTGCTGTAAAATAACTAGAAGACACCCATTTGCCAGCAACACTTCACAAATTTTGAAATTTGTATAAATTTTCAAGATGAGGGCTTTTCCAGTCTACAGGACGTCCCGTTGGAAAAAGGTACGAAAAAATGCTAAAATCTCAACTTTCAAGGATATTATAAGCAACACGCGATGTTCTTATTTATGGGAAATCATTTATATTCTACTAAAACACAAAACAAAGCGAAAGTACAACATTTACAAATAGTTTATAGTGGTCCAAAGAATTTAAAGACCCGTAATTTGCTACAAACAAAACATAACCATATCATACCATAGGTTGATAGGATTTTCACCCTTTTTCGAAAGACGTGTTTGCCAAATCTCTAGCAGTAAAACATGAGACCAGAAATACAAAAATACCCGTAAGTTTTCGCAGAATCCAAGTGAAGTTTGGTAGTCTGCAGTTTCGAATTGAGTGGTTAAATTCCAATGCCTTATGCCTGTCTGAGAATTCAAATTTCAAATTAAATTCAAATTACAACAGTCAGCAAATCTTCCACGTGACGAGCCCACATGCAAGTCATCAGCGTGGTGGCGGGCATACTTTGTCTAATTTTGTTCGAACCAATGGAGCACAAATTTATTGGATATATGGTTTTAAAACGCGACCGAAGCTTTGTTCTAATTTTTTGTTTTTGTTTATGCAACCTTGTACGCAGTGAAAACATAATAATCGGAGATATGGTTGAGGCTATGTTACACACGGGCGTCGTTTTCGAGCGTTTCCGAAACCTTATTTTCTCTTCCACAGTTTTTATGTCTAATTCACACGGTCAAAGGGAAAATATGTTCAACCTATTGAATCAGCTGCAGCTTCTGCCATAAAGTGATAGTGTTTGTATCAGTTTTCGCTCGAAAACGATCCCGTTGGCACGTAATCTTGAAGACTAGGTCTTAGTTTTGTTCGTGTTTTGCAAACTTATGCTCAGTGGAGACAAGTCATCGGAGGTATGTTTTGCAGATTTGGTCTGTCTTTGTAGCGTCTGTGTTCAGTCTTGTTACGCTAATTTGGGCACATCATTGGCGATATGGTTTAAAAACTTGACCGATGTCCCTGTTTATCTTTTTGT
>JAOBYK010507343.1:0-13004 GCA_025434845.1 Phenganax subtilis
CACGTTTGCTGTGTCTCCAATTTTTAATAAAGACTTTAATAATAATAATAATAATAATAATAATAATAATAATAATAGTAAACAATACGGAGAATAGTAGTGGTTCAGTGTGAGTGCTATATTAAAATATTTGCCTTTACTCTGCATATAAAGTAGTAATAACTAAACGCCTTTAGTACGGAAGTTCTAACATCCATAGCCGATTCTTCATGAAACTTATTTTCGTAAGTCACGAATCGGCCTCTCTATACCGCCATGTTTCAATGCATAAAAGCCACACAAAGACTATAATTTATGCATCTGCGCCAAAGGATGTGACGTAGCGGGGGCAAGCTTTTGCTCGTAGTTGCATAGATCCTACTGAGAAACACTAGGGTCCATGCGTAGGCTAAGTAGTGATGGAGGAATTGAAAGAAATATGATAAGACTGGCATGTTGGCCTTTCGTCAATAGTCATTGGCCGACATGGTACGAATTCAATGTTTATCCGTACATGTATATAACAGACAGATTATTTCATGCTAGGATCGTATGTGCCATTATTCGTTACTTGTTGCCAATGACTAGTAAAATCACTCGTTGTCTCACTAGTTTCGTTTTCATTCGTTCACAACTCGTGTATAAATATCGCAAACGGTTGTCGACCATGAAGTAATTAATCTCTATTGGCTCTACTTCTGCTATACTCAAACGGACTCATTCGTCAGTTCGGTATGTTAGGCGGAAACAAGCTTAGAAAAAGTGAATATGTCATTTCTCACCAGCTGGGAGACTTTCCAAGTGCCATGGCTTGATGTTTCATTGTCTTCTGGATCTCTGCTCTTAACAATCTACGTATAGACACAAGTGACAAGATAAATTTTTGAGAACTGTGATGTCCAACAACAATATTTCATTGCACCACATTTGACTTGTTGTAAGAGAAGTCAACATTATTCAAAGCTTAAAAAAATATTCTTTTGCTTAGGTGTGTCAAAAAACAACATAACCCTGCATACAAACTTTGCTTGTTATTGTGAGGCTACACACATTGAGCTGTACATATTAACTGGAAGCGTGCTCCTATCTTGCACCAGTGAAAAAAGTGAAGCCGAAAACATGGCCGATTTTTGCGCGTGTGAGGTCACTTTGTTTCTTTATTTTAATGCAAACCACAACTAACTAAGGCTCGAATACGGGACCGGCGACAAAATACACATACCCCGAAATTTCATTAAAAAATCAAAATTCAGTATTAGAAAACAAGAACAGATTGTTCAATAGGCTTTTTTAGATTTATTCCTGCCCATTGGAGGTTTAAATCTTCGAAGAAAGCGATGAAAACATATCTGAAGCCAGAGCTAAGTGGTCGAGGTGTATATTTTAATATTTCGAATTCAGAAAACGTTGATGCCTTGCTGTATCCTTTATAAAAGAGTACTAGAGCTCTTAATTAGAGCTATGATTAGCTATCTAAACTTCTTAACTGATGGTTTTACTTCTTAAGCACAAAGTGTTTGTAAAAATTCACACTCGTACTAAAAGGTATGAAATCTGCTCGGATACAATCCTTTTGTCACAAGGAAAACAAATGAATGATTCTGTGTACAACGTACTGGCTAAAAGGTGTCGTGTTTATAGCAGTTGTTAGTTGCGTCGGTGCATAGTTTCTGCAATAACAATTACACAATGTGCTAAGATACAATATATTAAGTTACTTTAATGAAAAGTATTATATTATAATGTTGCATAATAATGTATTTACTAAACATAGTTAAAACTATTTCTCTTTTTACACATTAAATGAATAATAAACTATAATTTCCACACAATGTTCACTACCTTTGTACAATGCTCTTCACGAAGCTTGTGACTGACACAATGCTCATCAGTGCCAGCATAGACTGTGAGACCAGTATAGCAGCATTTGTGAATCTCTGCAGTCGAGTAATGTCATGCTTTGATACATGGTGAACATGGTGAGCCTTAGTATTCTCGCAGTTACATATGTTCTTCAATACGCTATGTGTGCATTAAAGTCAAATAGTAAAATGTTCATAAATTATACTGCTGCATTAAAACCACCGACTCAACAGACATTGTTGCTTGATACTGAATGTTGGCATCAAGTCGTGGTATATAGCATTAATCTGCGTTACACGAACATTCACACAAGTACTCGCCCATACTATCATCACATGTTATCTCGTCTCTGGCACATGTATTACTACAGCTGGCACTGAAGTTTTCATTTACACAACGCACTTTCTCAAAACACAAATAAATTTGACAGGGACACTTTCCTCAAATATGGCTTAACAGTGACAGAAAAAATTTTTGTAAAATTGCTAAAAATGTTGTCTTAGATTTACTAACAAATGCAGCTAGATCTTTTTAAAGGTTCCTTACAAAAATTTCGCACTGTTCAATTTATTTTAGTGAGTTTCTTGGATTTTAAGGCTATAAAAGCATGGGCCCATTGATTAATCGGTACTGGCTATAGCCATATACTTGCCTTGAATGCATCAAGGTGGTCAGAGATGTTTAAATTACACAAGCTTTGAACACTCGTTGAAGTTGCTCAACCCCCCCACATAGCGCCAAAATCACGCAACGCGTGCACCCCACGCGTGGGAAAATGGAGCCCGCGATACATAACGCTAGCAAGCATGACATCACTTCCGGTTTCGTTTGAACGATAGAATGGAGTGGACTCCACGTGCGGAAATGACGTCATTGTATGTATATCTGCTTAAATTAGCATTTCTAATTATGTGCAAACGAATGACGTCATAGGGGGTGCGCATGGGTGTGCTTCCTTGTTATTGGCTCTTGGCTGTGCGCACGGGTGTGCACACTAAGACAGGGATGATGTGATGATATGTGCGCACGGTGTGTGCACTAAATTTCGTGCGGTCTGATTGGCTAACACGGCAGTATAAAACGATGATAGGGAAACGTTTCGGCATAGCGCACACGTCTTTCATAAAGTAAACACGACTTTTCTTGAATCCTACGATTTTTGCAAAGAAGACTTATTTGGGACAAATTACGGTAAGTGCGAATTTACATAAAGTATTCCCTGTGGTAGTCATGACAACTCGAATTTTGATATGGTTTTTTGAAAATAAAAAATTGAAAAAGTCGTATTGTACACATCTTTCATAGAGTAAACAACATCTTCTTGAATTATACGATTTTTGCAGAGAAGACTTATTTGGGACAAGTTTCGGTAAGTGTGTATTTACACCAAGTATCGCATGTGGTAGTCATGACAATTCGAATTTTTGATATGATTTTTTGAAAATATAAAATTGAAAAAGTTTTTCCCTCTTGGAAATAATAGCTCAAACTTGTTTCCCAAAACTGAGAAGCAACATGGACAAATCCATGGATAGTTTCATAGATTCCTGGACGCCCGATCAGAGACGGCAGTTTTTAGTTGACTGGAATGACGATGTGTCTTTGCAAGAGAATGACAGCTTAATGGATTCCTGGACAACCGAACAGAGACTGCAGTTTTTAGCTGACTGGAAAAACGATGAAACATTTGAACAAATCGATTCAACACATCAGGAGAATCCGAACTAGCCTATGGAGCAAACGGGCCGAGGGCAGAAAAGGAACCACGAAGAAGTCAACGAAGGGGCAAGCACATCAGGAGAGGTTGGCAATATGACATATTCAACAATAATGCGATTTACAATATTTTTTGTTTGTTTTAATGCTATGCTTCTCAGAAAAACCAAATATTTATGTCACTGTGCAATGGCTGATTTCCCAACACATAGAGTACAGTAATGTTTTTGTCTGGTTTTGTTTATAGGTTAGCGATAACTATGTTACTGTGAAAGATACCAAGCAAGTGCGTGTGAAAAAGTTTTGAACCACAGGTATAGATTATACTTTGCAATTTATGGATACGTTTGCTCATTTGGAACTCTTGCAGTACCATCATCGACTTCACGAAATATTCGAACGTATGTTAGATAGAGTCACCCATGATATTCCAGAGTACGATCAAGTGCGTTTTGTATTGCAATCGCCTCAGCTCGAATACCCTATTTCGCTACCGTTTATGTCTCGTCAACGCCTAACTACCGAAGGTATGCTAGCTGAATTTGAACGCATCATCCAGTCCAACCAAGAATTCGGTTGAATGATACCGTGAAAGTCAATTTGATCCATGTCGACATGCCTAATGGTGGTAAAGGCACCAAACGAAGTCACATCAATTTGGAGAAACATTTAATGAACAAACGATTCAGTGTTCGTATTCAAAAGAAAGATGAACTGTGTCTTGCAAGAGCCCTGGTTGTTGCTAAAGCCAAGATTGAAAATGATAGTCAATATAAAAATATAGTGAAAGCTGAGAAGCCACTACAAACACAGCTAGCGTACGAATTACACGAAAAAGCGGGCATCCCCCTCGGAACCTGTGGTTTGGACCAAGTCAAGCAGTTCCAAACTTATTTGATCGAGTACCAGATCGACATCGTCTCCAATGAGCATCAAAACACCATCATCTTTTCTGGACCCGAAGATCAGGAGAAAAAGATTTACCTCTTTCTTCACGACAGTCATTGTGATGTGATCACAAGCATGCCGGCCTTTTTCGCTCGCAAAAAGTATTGTCTTACGTGTAAGAAAGTCTATGACCATGTTACGGGTCATTTATGCCCTGATGCTTGCAAATGTTGCCGTTTTCCAAACTGTCCCATTGTTTCGTGGCCTCCTTGCACAGATTGTAACCGCATTTTCCAAAGTCAAGCATGTTTTGATCGTCACAAACAACGCACAGACGGCAGTAAATCCATCTGTTCTTCGCTTGTCAAGTGTGATCAGTGTCAAACCCTTGTCAGAGGAAATCAACTGCGACCCGATCTACACCATTGTGGACAAACTCGTTGCCGAACCTGCATGCGATACATGGACATCAAGAATCATCAATGCTACATGCAACCTGGAAGAAAAAAGAAAGAACCCAAGGAAGCATCTAAAAATCATGACGTACCTGAAAACGGTCTTGATGCGAGGTGGTTCTTGGACATGGAATGCCGGCAAGGGGAAATAAAAAAAAAAACGGAACGAAGAAGAAGAGCCTAAAAAAGGATACAGTGAATTCTTATTCTTTGATTTTGAGTGTCGACATGAACCCAATGAGTATCGACCCACGAACCCAATTTATTTGCGGTCCAGAACGAGGCTGGTGAGAAATGGGTATTCTTAGGTGATAAGGCAAGAAATGAGTTTTGTGAATGGCTGTTCACCAAAGAACGCCCCGGCTGTATTGTTTTGGCGCACAACTTCCAAGGCTATGATGGTTATTTTATTCAACAGTATTTACACGAGAACGGTATTGTTCCCGAAGTCATCATGCGCGGTGCCAATATCTTGACTTTATATGTAGAGATGCTCAACAACAAATTCATCAACTCCTTAAACTTTATCCCTATGAGATTGGCTGACTTCCCAAAAACCTTTGGCTTAGATGAACTCACCAAAGGTTATTTCCCTCATCATTTCAACAAGGAAGAGAACGACCAGTACGTGGGCGAAATTCCTAGTATGTCACCCAAAGACAGAGAGAGGTTTATGGAATGGTACAGGAATTTGAAACAGAACAATTACGTGTTTGATTTCCAGCAAGAAATCCTCGCTTATTGTCGTTCCAATGTGGACATTCTACGTCGTTGTTGCCTCAAATTTTGCAACCTGTTCCATGATATCACCGACATCGATTCGTTCGAGAGCTCTTTGACCATCGCTTGAGCATGTCATCTCGTCTTTTGAACCAATTTCCTCCAGGAAAATACCATCGCCATCATTCCTCCACACGGGTATCGTCCTCAAGCTAAGCAATCCATTCTGGCTTTAAAATGGCTATCGTACACAGCGGAAAAGAACGAGATCTACATTCAACATGCCCGAAATGCAGGAGAGAAACGTGTTGGTAACTATTTGCTCGATGGTTATCATGAAGAATCAAACACTGCCTTTGAATTTCATGGCTGTTTTTGGCATGGTAAGTATATGTATATGTATGCTTTG
This sequence comes from Phenganax subtilis, assembly GCA_025434845.1. Taxonomy (NCBI): domain Eukaryota; kingdom Metazoa; phylum Cnidaria; class Anthozoa; order Malacalcyonacea; family Clavulariidae; genus Phenganax; species Phenganax subtilis. The sequence continues at coordinate 6,031 of JAOBYK010507343.1, forward strand.
TTTTTTCCACCCGATACTACATTATGTTTTATTTCTATAGGTTGTACAAAATGTTATGCTCGCAATACTGTCAACGCTGTCAGCAACAAAGCAACCATGCACAAACTTCAGCAAGCAACCATGCAAAAAATGCTGTACCTGAAAGAACGTGGCTTCAACGTAGTGGACATGTAGGAATGTGACGTGAAGAAAGAATTAGAACAAGATGACATCATGAAACGGTATTTCGACAACTACGATATGGTGGATCCACTCGAACCACGTGATGCCTTTTTTGGTGGACGAACCGATGCAGCCAAATTGGATCACGACTGTCAAGATGGCGAAAAGATCAGGTATGCACTAATTATTTGAGTACATTTTTTCCTTAGAGTGAGTCCCAGCTTAAATATCTTGAACATTTTTGATTGACCACAGTATGACGTCACGATGACGTCATTTTCTCCCTAGGTGCGTCGTTTTTACAAGCCTCTATCCATGGTGTAACAAGATGACGCGACCTGTGGTGGGCCATCATCGTATCATCACCGACAACTTTGATGATGATATCTCCAACTACTTTGGCTTGATCAAATGCACGGTGCTTCCACCTCGTGGCTTGTTCCATCCAGTACTTCCGTATCGCACCCGAGGAAAATTGATGTTTCCACTTCGTAAATCCTGTGCAGGTTCATATAACCAAACTCTTTGTACACATTCCAACAACGAAAGAGCTATACAACGAAAATGGTGCACTGTTGAGCTGGAGAAGGCTATCGAGAAAGGCTATCAAGTAATGCAGCTCCATGAATTTTGGCATTTTCCACAATCATCCACCGAACTCTTCAGCGAGTATGTCAACACATTCCTCGAAATCAAACAAGAATCGAATGGGTACCCAAAAGATTGTGTTATGCAAGAGCAGAAACAACAGTACGTGGAAAAACACCTTCGAGTCGAACAAATTTTATTGGAACATGAAAAAATCAAACACAATCCTGGTATGCGTGCCCTGGCTAAATTGATGCTCAACTCGTTTTGGGGTAGGTATGAATGATCTAGGTCAAGTTTTTGACTAATGCTACATTTTTCATATCTTTTTTTCTTAGGCAAATTCGCGCAACGTCCCAATATGACCAAAGTGGAAATGATCAGCAATGTGAAAACACACTTGGATTACTTGTCCTCGGACCAAATCACGGTGCTCGATGCGCGATTTGTGAGCGATGAAGTCGTGGAACTCCATTATGAGGACAATGAAAACTTCATTTTGTCTGATCCCAAAACCAATGTGGTCATTGCTGCTTTCACCACCGCTTACGCCCGCCCCAAGCTCTAGGATGCATTGGATATGTTGCAAGAACGCGTCTTGTACTACGACACAGATTCCGTGATTTTGTTAGCTGACTAGGTGATCCAGAACCTCCCATTGGTCCGTATCTTGGCAAATTAACCGATGAGCTGAAAGGAGACCATATCACCACCTTTTTGTCTGGTGGACCGAAAAATTATTGTTATCGGACCAACACGGGCAAAGTGGAGACCAAGATACAAGGTATCACCCTGAATTGTACGGCGCGCCAAACAATAAATTTCGACGTCATCCTGGAATTGGTATATCTTCATGCAATTGAACACGAAATGCGTCATGTCACGGTGGATGTCCCCTACAAGATTACGCGAGATCCTAGAAGCAAAACCATCCAAACGAACATATGAAAAAGAACTATCGTATTGTTGACAATAATCGTGTTATTGTTGAAGAACACAAAACATTGCCTTATGGATTTTAAATACAAATTTCTCTATAAAAAAAAGTTTCTATATTTGTAAAAAGTTTAAAATACAGTGATTGTTCTTAAAAGTTCTCAATTTTCAGTTTATGGTAATGATTTAGATTCACTCCAGTCTGCTCTTCGGAATGCTTGATCTGCTTTGCGTTCTTATTGTTAAGGTCCCACGTCATCACCTCCTTTGCGTTACTGTGGTAAGTGAAGTTATTCCCCTGGGGAGCTCGCGGTACCGTAATGCCCTTCAGTGTTTCTAATATGACTTGTGTTAACAGAATGGAGTGAAGCGTTGAGTTATCGACAAGCGTTGCCGGGATTATATTCGCCTGTATCATATGATGCACTACATCCAAGATGGCCAGATTCTCCTGCTTGTTCGAAAGCCACGCAGTTATAATATCTCTCCAAGACATACTTGCACTTGAGACTGCTAAGCATATGTGATCAAAATCAGAGTCTGCATCGTGTTTTTATAGGATTTTGGTAAGTTTGTTACATTTCTATGCAAGCGCTCTCACGTTTATAGAATAACTTTCATTTCGTCAAGTAACAGTCTCATTATATCATAGTCTTCAGAAATATGTCCATGTTTAACACAAGCATACCAAATGTTTCGAATAAACTCTTTATCAGTAAATGTTTTATCATCATCAAAAGTAGGAACGCATTCCTCTGTCAATTCGTTTAAGATTTTATAGTCAAAATTAGAACAACACATGTTGACACGAAGTAGAAGTCGATTCTTAGCCATAAACACTATGTCGATAGTAATATTGTAAGCACAAACTGACCACAATCGCCTGTGGTGTAGCGTTTTTTACAGGTAGGTGGCAAAAAGTTACAGCAGTTTAAAGGTGTCTTGTTTCAGCAAATGCCTCTGATCTGCACAAAAGAAACTTTTCCAATCATGACACTTGTACTTGAGCATTTCAAGTCCGTTCACTCTAGGTTTCATACCGCTCAAACTTTGGGTAAAAGCTTCCATGACATTGGCTTCTGAAACCTTTTCCAAAGCATGATCAAAGTACAAGCATAACTTTTCATCTTTTTCCATCATGAGACAGTCATGTTGTCTTTGGGATGGGTGGCCAATGAGGCAGCCATTGCAGTTTTCAACCACAAGGCAAGAGATGATGGGCGCTATCTCTTCAGCATAACTTTTCACTAGTTTCTCTTCAATACGTTTCTGACGATGTGACAGAAATAATTCTTTATAGTCCATATCCATAGGTTTGGGAAATGATAAACGAGACATTGCTCTTGACTCGACGACGACCACACAACGTCTGACACTTTGTCGTAAATGGAGAACATCTTACAGGGCGGACGTCATTGTCAGGTTGACATCATAGTATAAACACGGGTCACTCTGCCAGCAAAAATCCAAAGATTAACAAGAATCATAACACAAAAAATGTTTAGAATTGGCATAAGTGTGGGTCGTAATGACCTTAATCTTGAGGGACGTTTACAAATGGGTACAACAGCAAAACGGTTAAAAACTATCAACCCGTTGAAAACGTGCCATTGTGAAACGACGACGAACCCGTCAAAACCGTTCAGAGCGTGGACGAATAAGAATACTCTTTCATTCTATCACTGAACATGGATGATTACCTGTCTAGCATGTATTACGATCCAAAACGATCGGGAGGATATGTTGGCGTGATTCGTTTGTGCAATGACGTGAGAAAAGAAGGGAAATTTGACATAAGTGGTAAATATATTAAAGAATGGCTGATGAAACAAGACACGTACACTTTACATAAACCTATATGTCGCCATTTTAAAAGAAACCGTGTGATCGTGGGAGGCATTGATCAGCAATGGCAGATCGATTTAGCAGACATGCAGTCCATGCAAAAGTTTAATGATGGCTTCAGATACCTGCTCGTTTGCATTGACGTGTTTTCAAAGTATGCTTGGGTGGTCCCTTTGAAAAATAAAACAGGTCCTACGCTAATGGAAGCCTTCAAAGTCATTTTGTTTTCTGAACGCAAACCTGAGAAAAATCATGACGGATAAAGGAACGGAGTTTTTGAACAAACATTTTCGAGCGCTGATGAAAGACGAAGACATCGAATTGTACAACACGTATAACGAAACGAAAGCCTCTATCGTGGAACGTCTGATTCGCATGTTAAAGACAAGGATGTGGCGTTACTTTACAGCGAAGAAAACCATGAGATACATTGACGTGTTGCCTGATTTAGTGTATTCCTATAATCATACTGCCCATCGTAGCACTAAAACAAAGCCAGCCGATGTTAATGCTGAAAACGAAAAGGAAGTCTGGCACATGTTGTACGACAACCATAAAGCAATAAGCAATGTAAAGTATAACTTTCAAGTAGGTGATCAAGTGAGAGTTAGTAAAATAAAAAGACAGTTTGAAAAAGGCTGTTTGCCGAATTTCTCAAAAGAAATCTTCACCGTCAGCAAACAAGTGCCTCGCCACCCTCCTGTATACAAACTCAAAGACTATGATGGGGAGGAACTCAAAGGGACGTTCTACGATCATGAACTGCAGAAAGTTATCAAACCCAATGATGTCTACGAGATTGAAAAAATTCTGAAGAAACTTGGTAGAGGCAATCATGTACAATACCTTGTAAAAAGGTTAGGTTACACGAACAAATTTAAGTCTTGGGTTCCTGCTTCAGAAATAAATAAGATTTATACCTTGGACTGTGTTGTGAATCTTTTATTCATATGGTAGCACTCATTATGAGCGGAACAAATTTTTATCTCACGCTGCCTAGCAATGCCTCCACGAACATCTTTCCCAACAACAAAACAGGTAGTTATCGTGTGAAATTACCACAATCCAATGATTTGCATGGTGATTGGGAAGTTGGTTTGTACTCCATTTCTTATCCAGACGCTTGGTATACTTTAGCCAAGGGTCGTGATAGACATATTTATTACACTGACGATGGTGCTGTTTTTCACGCTGTTTATGTGGATTACGGTTACTACAATACAGTGCCGGAGCTTATCAAAGCCGTCAATGCACCTTCGCAAAAGAGATTGGCAATAATATCAAAGTAATTTTCAATCCTCGAATGGGAAGAGTAAAGGTGACCTTAAAAGAGAATCACCAACGGGCTTTTGGCTGAAGAATGTCGATCATGTTAGGATTTGGTGGAAAAGACATCAAAATTAAGAAAATGACTGAAGGTTTTTACGTGGAAGACTTGTTTGGCAATGCGGCCATTTACATGTACTGCGATATCGTTTAACCCCAAGTCGTGGGAGATACGAGCACCCCTTTACTCCGAGCCATACCCGTTGAGGGAATGTCTGGTGACGCCATTACGAAAACGTTCACCAAAATACAATACGTACCTGTTCAAACGAAATCGTTCGAGGACGTGGAAATTCTTTTAAGGAACGACACAGGCGATCCAGTGCCATTTGAACGCGGAAAGGTGATCGCGACACTGTACTTTAGAAAGCAGAGTTATTTCACCTAAAGATGCCTGAGAATATGTATGTGCGTTATTATCTCAATCAACAACAACATGGTCATTGGATGCCCGTTTTCAGAGGAAGTCCATGGCAAGTCGGACATGGTCAGATGGGTTATGGACTAGGCGGGCTGTTTTGAAGCATGGCAAGAACGTTCTGCCAATGGCTAAAAGTAGAGCAAAAGCCTTTGGAAAATTGCCCTGAAGAGCGGTGCAGACCTTTTGGGCGATGTCCTAGCTGGTAAAAACGTAAAAGAAGCAGCAAAAACACGTGCTAAAGAAGCTACCAATGTTGCCAAAGGGACAGTTATCGATCAAGCGAAGAAGCAAGTAGGACGTGGTAAAAAGAGAAAGTCCACCGCCCCTGCTGCCAGAACTGCCCAGACCAAGAAACGGAAAACAGCTGCTGAAAAAGATATATTCGGATACAACATGAATTTCGTACATTCCAAGTCCGAAGAATGCACAAAAACAGAACTCGATCTATTTTCTGTGCCGCCAACGCAAGTTAGTTTGGAAAAAGGGCGCTGGATCGATCATCAGCCCGTTTCTAGCGTATCGGACGGTGGGCCCATCACGTTCTTGTCTTCGGGCACTGAAGATTATATCGGTTTGTCAAAAACGAATCTCGTGGTGAGAGCAAAAGTGACAAAAGCGGATGGCACAGCTGTCAGCGGCACCGAAAAGGTTGGAGTGGTGAACAATTTTCTGCATAGTCTGTTCAAACAAGTCGACGTGTTCTTGAAAGGAAAACAAGTCACACAGCCTACAGGAACGTATGCTTACCGAGCCTATCTGGAAACCCTCCTCAACTATGGTCCGGCGGCAAAGGCATCTCAACTCACTGCAGCTCTATTTTACAAAGATACAGCAGGCAAAATGCACGTGGCGGATCCAACACTAACCACGGCGCACAACGTTGGTCTTCAATCAAGATATGTCTTCAGCAAGGCGAGTGGAATAATAGAGTTGGCAGGACCCATATTCAGCGATGCGTTTTTCAGCGAACGGCTCCTGCTCAGTTTCGTTGATTTGAAAGTTGTGCTGAATCGAAGTAGCAACGTGTTTTGTCTCATGGCCTCTGAAAACTACGTCGATTACAGAGTAAAACTGGTCGATGCTGATCTCAAACTACGCAAGGTGAAAGTGAGTCCGAGCATTTCCGTGGCTCACGAACTTGCATTGAAAAAAGGACAGGCTACCTATCGTGTAAGTTGCATCAAGTGCAAGAGTTTTATCATTGCATAGGGAAATCCCTCCATGACAAAAGATAACATCTTTAACGGTCTTGTACCGAAATTTTTTGTCTTTGGATTGGTCGAAAGTGAAGCGATTAACGGTGACTACAAAAACAATCCGTTCAACTTTCAAGACTTCAACGTATCATCTATTAGCGTCTCCGTGAATGGAAAAGAAATACCATTCAAACCGATACAACTGGCGTTTGGTGGAAATCCTAGACTTGTTGAAGCCTATTGCACGCAGTTTTCTGGCACGGGAAAAATGTATTATGACTGCGGAAATGATATATCCCGTGAGGAATTTTCAAAAGGTTATGCCATTTACACATTCGATCTGACAACCGATATGTGTGGATCGTCACCTCATTTTAATGCCGTGCAAAGAGGAAATCTTCCAGTCGAGATCAAGTTCTCTACGGCACCAACAACAGCCGTGAGTCTTGTCTGTTATGGGGAATTTGAAAATATTATTCAAATTGATGCAGAGAGAAACG
>JAOBYK010507454.1:0-13004 GCA_025434845.1 Phenganax subtilis
CCTCGGCTGCGACGATATGCGGCCTCTCCGCATTTCGCTTTTGACTGAAAATTATTTATCCCCATTCTTAATTCCCTAACTCAAAGGCATTGTATGGGAGAACGAGCAGTGAGAATATATACCAGTATATAGTATCATGGGTGTAGGAAGCTTGCTAGTACTCTCAAAAGGCTGGCGCCAAGCGAGAAAATTTTGAGAATTTTTGGGAGCTAGCTAGATCGCCAAAAATGACCCCGCTTTCAAGCACGTTTGCAATTACATAACCTTTATTTTAGTCGTGTTCAGTGTTATATTACTCTTGATTAACTGCTTTTAGCGACTCGAGGAATCGCAGTCTTAATCTAATTAACTGAAGCTGCGATAAAAGGCCTATCTACGTTCATTACAAGTTGCATATTGCCCGATGATCTTAATTTTGAGTTGAGTAAGTTTTTAGGGGGCCCAAAAAATTTTGGTTAATTACCAGAAATACTTTGGATTTGGCCTTTGTGCTGCATATTGCATAACTATCATAGAGTACAAGTAACTTTGCGAGTTTCACGCCGAATCGTAATATAATGCGCTCGTTCATATTTTCGTTCATATATGGAAGTACTCCTTATAGGGCGAAGTATTTTAAAGAGTTCAATTAATTTCTTTTATAATCAATTTAATTCAGTTTTGTTTGCATCTTTTAGCTTTTTATTAATTGCCCAAAAGACACGTCGAGTTCAGCTCAGTTGCCCACCGTGTAAGCGTTGGAGGGGCCTGTGCCCCCCTGGGCCCCCGTACGCCTATGGTGACAATAAACTGCAATAACAAATTAATAAACTTTGATGATGCGACGTTATTGTAACAATTTATCAAAGCCAATGCAAGCCTGGATCAGGGAAAAGGGGAAATGAAAAAACGACAATCGTGATGCCTATATGGTATACTAGTTTATACTCAAAGGTTGCAGGCCTACCTACAATTTTGAAAGGGATTACAAAAAAAATCAATTAAAAACGTCAGCATTATGTAGAAGCTGTTTTTCGAGACGGAAATCATTAGTTTGTCTTTAACGAGAGAACGTGTTGCGCTTCATATGCAGAAAACAATACTAAGTGAGAAAAATGTACGAGGAGAGGTGTTGTAAGGCTAAGAATAGCGCTTTTGGGAAAAAAGAAATGTTTCCCGAACATGAATACTTTATTCAGTCTTTTCCAAATGTCGCCATCTGAAGTGTTCGTATTCACCTGGAATTTTGAGCACCCATTTCAACAACTCACGTTTCTGCATTGCATACGTTGGGTAAGAGCTGCAAGATCTATAGTTTCGAAAACCCTTGTCAATTTTTAATATTCCTCGTTTTGCAAATTTTCTGCGTCTTTAAAACTTTTTCTTAGCCTGTGCAAGTTGATTTTGCATTCGTTTAGAGCAGCTTTTTGCGGAAAAGGGTCCAACAGTGTCCTACTTTTCAGGAAAATAAATGGATCAACTTTATTCCCCAATCCGAATACGTCATTCTGAGTCGCAAGAAAATCACACGGTGGGATTTATTTTTCGTGTTCTTTCGCGCGAAAACAATTGCTTAGTGGAGCACGGGCTACAAGTGTTAATTGTCGTCGAAAAATCTATCTCTTTTTCTACCAAACTAATATTGATATAAAACAGTTGAACAAAATATTTATGTAATATTGTTAAACTTCGTTTTACACGTCGTCGTCATCTTAATATACGAGTGTATATGAGGTGGTTTTAGCTGCCAACGGTCTCGTTTGCTAGGCTGGTAATAATACGTTTGGTAAAGTTAACTGTTTGGTTTCAAATGAGTGTAAACATTGTCTGCATTGTGATATTTATGTAAAATGCGTTTAGTTCCAACTGAATGTTAGTTTTCGGCAATACAACTAAAAGCAAAGAATGTGCCTATATATATAGTTTCTGCTCAAAGTTAATTTGAAAATATTTGTCAAGCAACAACCCGCGAACGGCTTGTTTTGAAGGCTCTTGAAACACTCAAAAATAGTTGAGTTTACTGTCACATAGTTTTTATGATATCGCCTTACTCACTCCTAATGCCTATTCTATATCCTAGACTGCATTGAGGCTTGCTAACCGAAGAGCCCCAGATCCCCTAGAAAGGTAACATTTCCGTAAGCACACTTCTGACAAGACGTGATTCCAGTCATAATTTGCTCGGCCATCCTGTAATATTTGCGTTTAAGATCTATGAATTTTCTCATGTCATGTGTTGTCCCTGAGGAAACTGTCTGTATGTATGAAGTTGCATCACACTGAGAATGGCTGTGATGCATCTTCATTAAGCCTAGTGGTCACACATCGTAATTCATCAGCGATGATTCCCGATCCATTGTTTTTACCAATGAAGCAGAATATATATTCTAATAGACAAAGGACATCATACATCAATTATTACAGACAACAGGTGTCGCCGATTAATTACGACCGATTGCAAGATATGAATACAAGCCTTAAGTGCATGAATGTGAAAGACCCGTTTGGGCAATACTTTAACTAAAATTATCAAACAGTAATCCATGCAATTACTTTCTGGAAACAAACGGTAGTTTTCGAGTAGTACACAACCCAGTGGGCAAATTGACGCCGAATCAACGTCGACTCGACGTCCATCGAAGGTCGAAAACGCAAATTGAATCGACATTGTTTTACCATCGTCGAATCAACGTCGGTAAAACAACGTCATATTGACGTCGAAACAAGGTTGAAATAAACCTTTCTTATACATATATCAATCGCACAAAATATTTTTCCGAGATGTTTAATGAAATTTGTTTGGCTCGGCACTGATGCAACTCCTTTTACATAGAAAGCAAATATAATTTACAATACGCTAGAATAATAACAGAACAGCATTACACCATCTTGTTAAATGTTCTTTAATTAAAGTTGCCTGAAAACTTAAAATATTCTGGCTATTTTGACGGAATTGCCTTCGTCAGGAGAGTTAATGCGCTAACGATTTTTTTTTATAATCAGCTCTCATTACAACAGTTCCTCTGGTCGAAACGTCGAGACAATTTTCTATCTTATAGTCAGTGCAAGTTTCTTTAGATAGATGGATAGATAGATAGATAGGTTTAATAAGAAAACACTTTGCAGCTGAGTACAACTGGATTGCGTGTTACTTTACAAAATGATAATTATGAAGATGAGGATAATACTTATCTATAGGATATATGGAAAAAAAACTACAAATTCAAAGTGCATATAAAGATAAATTATGTATTTACAAAGCTACAACTACAAAGAAGAAATATGCTATTGAAAATTTTTTGATACAAGAGGGAATGAACGTTTTTAAAAATCTATCTGTTTTAATCATGCTTAATGAAAGCGTGCAAGTGTTCAGAGTGCATGCATGTAGTATATATAAAGTATCACCTGATGGTCTGAAATGGCTCACTAGTGGGGACCAAAGACAACATACTTTGAAATACTCTAAATGATCCGCAGAAGTAAAGTGCTGATGATGGACGGCATAAATTTACAGCCTTCATGTTATTTGAAAGCCATCTGTTTCAGTAGATGATCAAAATAGAAATTCCCCCTACATTACAGGAAGAAATTAAAAAGAATTTTCACTTTAATCTGTATATTTAATTAATGCTTGACCACGACCGTAGCAAGACTTTTGCAAACTCAGTTACCCTTTTTATGGTAACATTGAACTACAATTACAATTGAAAAAGACATTACATAGGGAAAACCAAGTTGTCCATGTCACGATTTAATCTACGGCGAAAATGCTATCTCTTGGAAACATTTTATGCTTTTTAATAAAAAAACGTAAATTGCTGGTGTATTAGACAGTGTAAATTATGCATCATCAATGACTTCATAAGCGAGAAATGACAACATCATTGTAAATATCAACTTCTTCATGATCAAAACCAATATTTTTCTTAATGAATGTCCTCAATCATCATCACTGTCTTCAATTTAATCATGGATATCATCATCATCATCATCATCATCGTCTTGTCCCTCGTGATACAAGTCTTCACTTCCATGTGGTTGCACTCTAATGCACACATATCAGTACATTTAAGGCCAGCTTTCAAGCAGCAGCAAGTATCAGTTGTGCACACCATTTTACACACGCACAACAGCATCTCAAAGAGTTCTTCTGGAGCTGGTTTCGAATCCAGCTATTTGATGGAAATATTGTTGTCACTCACTTCCTACCCATGGCCATGGGGTGAGGGTATATCTGGGACAGCCAACACAGCATTTCTCTACGCTCTCGCTCGATAATTGGAGCGCAAAACAGTCATCTTTAAGGACGATAGACAGGGAAGCAATGACTCAGGCTCCTCTTTTCTACCTTTTGCACAATGCAATTGGTACCTTAATAAGTTGACATTGTTACATTTCTTTCCATAAAGGTCACAGACAAACTTTTCCAATGCATCATTAAGTTCATCTGGCACATCCCATGAAATGCTTAGCTTTGACAGTCCTTAACCATACTTGCCATTATTCACCAGCATCTTGAGTACTTTCATCTTGCCTTTACATGTGAATGAAAAAGTAGAGTTGCACCCGGTGAATGCATCTGTGTCGTCTGCATGTACAAGATGCGGTCCTTGGGTGTGCTGGGCACCATTTGAATTTATTCTCCAACATTTCTCATCCAATGTAACGTGCTGGGACGTATTTCCCAGCTTTTCAATGAACTTTGGCTTTTTCCATTCTGTCACCAGAGATTTGACTACTTCAAATTTGTTGTAGGAATGTGTCATGAAGCTTTTCCATGGTTTTATTTGGAAACCAGATTCCAAATTCTTATACAATGCACCGTCAGATTGTAATGTTCTCTTACGCCTCTCAGCGTTCTTAATTGAATTAGCTTTACACACATCAAACACGAAGTCGATCTTCGTACTTGGGTTGCTTGTTACCATATTAAATACCTTTTTAGCCAACACTTGAAAGATTGTTCTAACTGGGGGTACAAATATCTGAAGCACAGCCATGCCATAAAAAATCGCGTTTACATGCTGTGGATATGTTTCCGCGATTCGTACGTCATTTTATAGTCGATAAAGTAGCGCCACCTTGTTTGTCTTTCTTGGAAAACCATATGCATCCGATAATAACCAAGGAAGGGGACCGAGAGGAAATGTAAATACTAATTTCGAATCTATCTTCCTGACTTGTCGAAGGAGTGCCATTCTAGCAAAGAGATTTTGGCCCATCTTCAAAGGAACTATTTGCTGCTTGCTCTTGACATTCGTTGTTTTTTTCAGATCCTTGAATGTTTTCAGCCTTGCTTTCTTTATCGAATCTAAGAAGTCCAGAGTGGGATTATGAGAGTGCAACAGTCAATAACAAAATTTTACACGCTTTTAGTCCTTCTATACTCTTTCCCTCCAAAAGATCTTTTCAAACAACGTCCGTTGCTTCCATTTAGCTTGACAAACTTATTAATTATTTACCACACCAAGGACTTGTTAAGATGTTACTCATTACATCCATGATTTTCTCGACATCTTCGATATCCTTCTTGATTCGTGATTTTGGAAAGTTTTTTGTGAGCATAACTTTAGGATTGAATGAGAGATTATCCCACAGAAGCTTTCTGTAAGATACACGTCTCGCAGCATTCAACACCCATCTTTGGGTTGCGGAAAAACTTGCGCTAAAGCCACTATATCCTCCGCTGGTTTTGCAGTCGCGTTTGATTGCGTTTTCAATTGTTTTGTCAGCTTCATTGCCCCCAAAAGTGTTTCTACGGCTCATCTGTACAGAAAATAGGCCATTTGAAAAGTTGAGAGTCAAGAGACAACTATAACTTCACATTTTTTACTACTTTATGTTTTCGATGTAACCAAAGATCTTATAACTTATTCATTTAACAAGTGGAGTTTTTATTTAGTGAAAAAAATTTACCTCATAATTTATTCTTACCTTTTTAGGCACAGCGTCATCAAAAGGAACCATTTTTAATGGTCCTTTTATTACATTATGTATTGGAAGGGGTATTGTAACTGCCTTTTGCGTGTTACGCGTGCGAGTAGATCACATGACTCTCCAAAAAAATGAGAACTAGAGAAGACGATTTTTGTTTTTTATGTTTTTAAGCGCATCTAAAAGTAAGATTCCCGTGAAAATCTTGTTTTACCCAGAACCGTTGTCCACCTTAGCTTGTAATATACGAAGCTATTAAAGTTATGAGTTGAAACAATTGTCTATGGGTATTATTAGGCGGTATGAGAAGAATAGGAGCAAGAATAGATCTACAGTGAACAACAAAGGGTTTGATAATGGTGATGGAAAATACAACAAAAGACTCAGTCATGGACTCCGAGACAACTAGTGAAGAACAGTGCGAGCAACGTATCCGAGGCTCAAACTTCGTTGGATTCATATGAAAGGTCAGGGAATCGTGATTCCCGTCCCGACGAAGAGGTTCCTATCGTACAAGAAGTTTCTATCATACAAGACGTTGAAGTACAAGAGGATCAATAGAGTACAAGAAGTTTAATGTCAGAAGGAGAACGAATTCGACCACGGACAAGAGGAGGTATCTCCACGAGCCTAGAGAACATAACAAGGAAAAGAAATCGGGCAGGTGAGAATGTGAAATCAAGAATCAGCTGTCTAGATCAAACGCTTAGAGAACAATGCACCAACATAGTGAAAATAACTGCTGCCAAAAATGGTCTGATAATGGAAATGGATGATTTAAGACGATTTCATGAAGATGTAATTGACTTTTTATTCGTAAATCCAAGTAATAAAAACAGTGACAAAGATCAAAGGTATTTTGAGAACTTTCGTAACACTTATCTGGAATGTTGTGCAGACGTTATACCCAAAATCGCAGACTTATCGCAAGAAAGGCTTGAAATGCTGTCGCAAAGATCTCGTATTAGTCATACTATTTCCAGTGCAAAAAGTTATACCCTTTAAAGTGTCCAAGACTTCTGCAGTGTCATCACGACAGGCGGCAGCCAATGCTGCAGGGTTAAAGGAGAAAATGGCTAGCCTAATAAAACAGCAAGAACTGCTCCGAAAACAAGAAGAGTTAAAAACTCTCCAAAAGAGAGTTGGACAGGCAAGAACCTAGAGAAATGTTACAAGGTGAGATAAAGGCTGCTGAAGCATTTCATGAGATACTATTAGATGACTCAAATTTGCTTAGTAATGGTCACCCAGTTATAAACCCAGCTCCCAACAAAGACACAGCTTTGATCCCACATGACAACATTGAAGTAGTTATACCCAAATGCAGCATCACACAAAGGGGTTTCCCGTAACCTTGCAACAACGAAACGGACACACCCCCATTGCATGAAAGCAGTCCGGCTACTTTACCTCAGATAAACACACCACAATGAAGCAATGCAGGTCAGGCATCATTCCCCAAAACCCAAAGTATTATCCAACCCAATACAAGCTATCAAGACAAAGGTGTGACGCAAATAAACCAAGATATGGCTGCAAGAAGTACAAACTCTGGCATCACATCTAGCACCATAAGTAAAACTCAACCTTCAACTAAAACATAGTTGAGCCCAAGTACCCCCCTATTTGAACCAACACCTTCAGCTCCCCTTCAAAGGATCCAACCCACCGCCCATTCCATCGACCAAATCGAACAGATTAGAAAGGCAGTGTAGAGATCCAGAGGCAACACATGGGACTTATGAAGAGAATAACACTTCCTGTTCATAAGCCACCGGTATTCAATGGGAATATCTTGAAGTATCCAAAAAATGGGTCTCCGCATTTGATGCTTTAATCGAGGACGAAGCCGGCAAGCCTGGGCACAAGCTCTTTTATCTTGGTGAACACACTTCCAGTGCTGCACAAAATATGATCAATGGTTTGTTGGGTCTCCAAACTGAAGATGGCTACAATAGAGCAAGAAAATTCCTACAAGATTGTTTTGGTGATCCCTTTAAAATCTATGAAGCATATCATGATCGACTGAAGGCGCCCCAGCATGTACAAAGGGTGCCGAGATTCAAGGATGGCCAGACTCCCTTCCTACTACAGCAACAAGTGGTGGCAAAACGCAACGAAAGTGGAAGCTGCAAAGGGAGAATACACGTTTGATGACCTTCTTGAATTTGTACAAGAGACTTCATCGGATGCAAGTCACCCAGTTTTCTCCCATGAAACCTTGACATCAAAGCAAAGGGAGATTCAGAAAGATACAAGACACGAGGATAAGAAATTTGAGAAGAAAAAAAGGCTTAGAGCCTTGGCTACAAGTGGAAACTGGAAACAAAAATTTGATAGCCCTCCAAAGGGGGAGAAAGACTTGTCTTTACTATGCAACAAACTGCACAAGTTGGGACTGTGTGATGACTTCTTGAAGAAAACTGTTAAAGCAAGATCTGAATTTGCAAAATCTAAAGGACTTTGCTTCTCTCGCTCACAGCAAGGCCATATGGCAAAACAATGCAAAGGGAATTTCAAATGCCAGACTTGCAAAAGACCTCATGCAACCATCCTTCACTACGAACGTAAGCCCAAGAATGATGAAGAAGAAAACTGAAAGGAAGATGAGATGCAGGTATCAAGTAATTGTTTCAGGGTCTCTCGTACCAGTGATTGTCAAGATATGCCAACAAGTTTTTTGATCATGCCCGTGTGGATACGCCAGCCGGACAATCCAAGAAAGATGTTGACGTGTGCCGTCCTTGATGACCAAAGTAATAATTGCTTCATCACAGAGAGCGTATGCCGAGAATTAGAAGTCAAAGGTCTCGAGACAGTGATCGAACTTGGTACATGGCATGCCGTGCAAGACATAAAATCTCAGAAAATTAGCAGACTACTTATTTCACCAGAGGATAAGTCAGTCGATATTCCCCTTCCAGGGTCTTACTCGAGAGAGCAAATCCGTGTAAGACGAGACCAAATTCCAGCTGCTGAAATGGCACAGGAATGGAATCTTTAAGACCAATCGCGAACAAGATTCCCACTTATTGCGCTGACCTGTGCATTGGATTGCTCATTGGCAATAACTGCCTGCAAGCAATTAAACCTCTAGACGTTGTTCTGGGAAAACGACGAGACCCATACGCTATTCGAACAGTTCTAGGATGGGGAATAATTGGCGCTACTAACAACAAGGGCTGCAACCAAACGAACAAGCACGTTTTGAACTGCAACAGAATATGTACTCGAGATATATTGTCACAGAATACCACTGGGCTCAAATTTATTTCACACAAACCAACCAAAGAAGTGACCAACC
Organism: Phenganax subtilis; assembly: GCA_025434845.1. NCBI lineage: Eukaryota > Metazoa > Cnidaria > Anthozoa > Malacalcyonacea > Clavulariidae > Phenganax > Phenganax subtilis. The sequence continues at coordinate 9,221 of JAOBYK010507454.1, forward strand.
CTGTTGCAATTAGAAAAATGTTTGAACAGAATTTCTCAGAAAGGGAAACAAGAAAGAAACTTTTATCTCAAGAAGATAGGAAATTCATGGAGAAGACAACGAGCGCAATTCACAACTCAGAAGACGGCCACTACGAACTGCCGCTCCCTTTCCGAGAAGACAACGTAAGTTTACCATACAACAGAACCCTCGCAGAATCCCACCTCGATTGCCTGAAGAGAAGATTTGCTAACAATGCCAGGTACAAAAATGATTATGTTGATTTCATCCAAGACATGATAGAGAAAGGCTACGCTGAGAAAGTTCCTAATGTGGAAAGAAACGCATGGTACATTCCTCATTATGGCGTGTACCATCCTAGAAACCCACTAAAATCAGGCTGGTCTTTGATTGTTTGTCCAAATATAATGAGGAATTGCTAAATCGTCACCAACTTCAGGGTCCACACCTAAGAAATACGTTAATCGGAGTTCTTTGTTGCTTTCGTCACGATAGAGTTGCCTTCTCTTGTGACATTGAAGCTATGTTTCATCAGGTGAGAGTGAACTAAGAGCACCGCTATTATCCGCGTTTCCTCTGGTGGACTGGCGGCGATACCTGGAAAGAACCTGACGACTACAGACTGACTGTGCATCTTTTCAGAGCTACATCATCTACAGGATGTTCCAACCTATCCTTGAAAACCACTGCAGATGACAAAGAAGAAGAGTTTGGGTCAGATGCTGTGATGTTTCTGAGGAATGACTTTTATGTTGACGATGGGCTGAAGTCTTACTCTACAGTCAAAGAAGCCACAGCCTTTGTTAAGGACAGTGCCTGAATGGTGGTTTGCGCATTCATAACTTTCCGGCAAACAAAAGAAGGGTGATCGAGTCTGTCACTCTTGAAAACCGTGCGGCTGAAGTAACGGAATTAGATCTGGATCACGATGTCCTACCTATGGATTGCGTTTAAGGGTGCAATGGTGCGTCGAAACTGGCAATTTTCCGTTTCGCATCACCTTAAAGGATCGACCTTTGACCCGTCGTGGTGTCTTAGCAACGGTTGGCTATGTTTACGAACCATTGAGCTTCGTTGCTCCCGTGTTGATAACTGGGAAAAGGATACTGCAGCTCCTTTGCAAGGCCAATGCAGATTGGGATGGTCCCCTACCTGAAGAACTGGGGACTAAATGAGAGCGATGGAGAACCGATATCTATTTGCTCGAAAAAATCAAAATACCTCGATGCTTCAATTTGAACGAATTCAGAAGTTTAAAGACGGTGGAATTGCACCATTTCTCAGAGGCTAGCACCGATGGTTATGGTCAGTGCTCCTACCTACGTTTAACAGATGAAGAAAATCGAGTCCCATGTTCATTTGGTGATGGGTCAATCTCGCGTAGCGCCATTACGACAAGTCTCAATACCAAGACGGGAGTTAACAGCTGCGCTCGTTTCTGTAAAAATTAGCAAAACTCTGCAGAACGAACTAGATTACGATAAGATTGAAGAAATTTGTTGGACTGATAGCAAGGTCGTGTTGAGATATATCATAAATGAAGCAAGACGCTTCCACGTCTTCGTTGCCAATCGCATGCAACAAATCAGAGGTCACACAAACCCAGATCAGTGGCAATATGTCGAATCAAAGATCAATCCAGCTGGCGACGCATCGCGAGACTTGAAGGCTGGTAAAATCATAACTAATTCTCGTTGGATAGCCAGACCGGATTTCCTTTACAAGCAGCGTGAAAATTGGTGAAAATCAAAACAACAGAGTGATGTGGCACTACTCCAATCAGGTGACGTCGAAGTGAAGAAGTCTTCTGTGCTTTCAACGTCAGTCAAAACATCCGATAGGACAGAAAGATTGGAATACTTTTCCAGCTGGTTTCGCACCAAAAGAGCCATTGCTGTTTGTCTTAGATACAGCAAACTACTTCTTGCAAGAATTAGAAACAAGACAATTCCGAAAATTCTTTTCAGCCCAACCAGAAGTATGTGCCCATTACAGTGGAAGAAATGGAGATTGCTGAACAGTTCATAATCGAAATGATCCAGAAGCAAGCCTTCAGCTCTGAAATCGATTCTTTAAAACAAAACTGGAACGTTGCAGGTGATGTAACAGCTACACGAAAGAAAGAAGCCGTGTCTAAACGAGCACTCTATGGCGACTAGACCCTTTCATTGATGTAAATAGCGTGATAAGAGTCAGAGGAAGAATTCAAAATGCAAGTATCAATGATAAAGTAAAATACTCGATTATACCATCAAAGGGAGTACACATCTCTCAACTTGTAGCAAGGCACTTTCAGGGAGAGTAAAACGCCAAGGCCGTGGAATCACAATGAGCGAAATCCGATCATCAGGATTTTGGTTAATAGGCGGAAAGTCAGTTGTTGCGAAACTGATCAGGAGATGCACTACATGTTAGAGGGCATGTGCCACTACGAAAGGTCAGAAAATGGCTAAACTTCCCAAGGAGAGATTAGAAGAATCACCTCCCTTCACTTATAGGGCTGTAGACTATTTTGCCCGTGGCACATAAAGCAATGTCGAAAGGTGGTAAAAAGATACGGCGTGCTTTTCACGTGCTTATCCTCGCGAGCCATTCATTTGGAAGTTTCAGACAGCCTAGGGACAGATTCATTTTTAAATGCTTACCGACGTTTCATCTGCCGCAGAGGACCCATTTGCCAACTCCACTGCGATTGTGGAACAAATTTCGTCGGTGCCACTGGCGAGTTGCGAAAATGCCTTGAAGAAATGGATAAAGAGAGGGTGAAGGCAGAGCTACTAGAGGAGAATTGCGATTGGTTCGAGTTTAAGTTTAACATTCCAAAATCCAGTCGTATGGGAGGGGTATGGGAGAGGAAGATACGCACCGTGCGTAGCGTCCTCAATGCCCTTCTACACAAGAATGGAGATCAACTCAAAGACGAATCTCTTCGTACGTTTATGTGCGAGGCAGAAGCGATCGTCAACAGTTGCCCACTAACCGTAGACTATATGAGCTATCCTCTTTCATTGGAGCCGTTGACACCAAATCATCTCCTAACGATGAAAAACAAGATTGTTCTTCCACCACTTGGTGTGTTCCAGACCGCAGATATGTACCTTCGAAAGCATTGCAGGCGTGTGCAACATTTAAGCAACGAATTCTCGACTCGTTGGAGAAAGGAATTCAAGCTTTCGCTGCAAGAACGACAGAAATGGCTACAACCGAGAAGAAACTTCCAGATTGATGACGTGGTCTGGATAAAGGAAGATGATGTGCTAAGAAATCGTTGGTTGCTAGCTCCAGTATTGAATGCCGAAGAAGATGAAGATGGCTTAGTGCGAAAGGTAAAACTTTTGGTCGGAGATACAAGCATTTCAAAGGAAGGAAAAAGAACAAAGGCATCAACAATCTTGGATCGTCCAATCCATAGGCTAGTATTGTTATTACCAAGTGAGTGAAACCTGGAAATCCCCGACGAGGAGCCATCAAGTTATCAAACACTTAAATTTAGGATTTAGTTGTTGTTGGTTTCATATTGAGTAAATTAATTAAGTAAATTTAGAGCGGCCAAGTAACTGCCCTTTGCGTGTTACGCGTGCAAGTAGATCACGTGACTCTAAAAAAAATGAGAACTAGAGAAGACGATTATTGTTTTTGTGCTTTAAGGAGGCTCCCTACAGTTGTGATGACATTTCCAGTACCTTCAAATTGAAGGGTTTTCCCCCTTGATTGCGCATTTTTTCATCTTGGCAGTAATATTCAATAACTAAGGAATATTTCGAACTGAGTTTTAACAATGTCA
>JAOBYK010507565.1:0-32755 GCA_025434845.1 Phenganax subtilis
GGGGGGGGGGGGGGGGGGGGGGGGGGGGGGGGGGGGGGGGGGGGGGGGGGGGGGGGGGGGGGGGGGGGGGGGGGGAGAAGGTAATAACCAGGGAGGTGGAGGAGGTCAAGGTGGAGGTGGTGGCAGCTGGAGCACACAGTGGGGAGGTGGTGGAGATAATAGTCAGGGTGGTGGTGGAAACAGTTGGAGCACCAAGTGGGGAGGTGGAAATGGTGGAGGTAACTTTGGTGGAAATTGGGGAGGAAGTTGGGGTGGGGGTGCATCACGAACTGCACAAAATGATAAAAATAAAGAAAAACCGCCCAAAATTTAAGACTGCAGTTTTGACGCAAAAGGAAATATTTTTATACGGACCTCATGATATATGTGAGAGCTCTACAGACTGTGTGGGAGACTGGTGAGGAAGTTGGGCAACGCCCTCGAAAAGATGGTTGTAAGACCACTTTCAACCCTTTATGGAGCAATTTCTATGAGGTTTCTCATGGTCGAGAAAAATCAGTCCATCGTTGGGCAGAATAAAGGAATAAATTGCACATTTTCTGCACTGCCACATGTATAAAATCATTTAATTAAATAAGCAAACCAAATATCTAATTAGTGTCTAGAAAGTCTAGTATGAGTAATAAATACTGAATGTCCAGTCTTAAGGTCAGCTATTGTACATGGTTGTAACAGGTCCATTCAAGAATTGCATATTGCACCTTTTGTGAAAACTTTGTCCTCATTAAGTAGCAGGCTATCAAAATTTCCCGGGAATGATCAATAAAGACGACAAGTCTTCACCATGAAAGAACTCCTTGCAATTCTCTTTTATTAATTAATAATTAATTAATAAAAGATGTAACACCCTAGACTTTAATATTTTCACTTGAATAAAGTAGTAGTTTCTGTTTCCTACCATATCATTTCACTCTTTCACTGATCTGGCGCGGATCCAGCTAAAAATCTGACTGTAGCACCCTAGGCGCACCCTGGGGCGCGCCCCCCTCCCAGAAAAGCGCTACTTGCTGCATTTCCTGTAGTCTCAACATTTGCGAATTGAGGGCAAATCAGCGTTTGCAGCTCATTTAGGAGCTCACCAGTAGCTATTATATTTTTATACTAGTGTGTTACTTTTTAGCCTTTTGGCTGTAATTAACGTAACCAGTACTACAATAAGTATTATAGTACGTAATATAAATAAATAGTAACTTTAAAATGTAAATAAGTATTGAAAAGCTCTGTTGGGAATACTTACTCCTCATAATATTATAATAACAATACTCCAATAACCAAAACTTTAATAGCTTGTGGGCGAGCAATATTTATCACGGTATATAAACTACTCTGGTTAGCCCCGTACTCGCATCGTTACGAAGTCATTTCAAGCCATGCTCTCTGTGGACTGCTCTACAGCGCGGTAAAGCTAACTAGACATCTGATTGGCTGGACGTTGTCACTGTCTGAGCGACAGTCAACTCCACGTTTGATTGGTTAGGTCTTAACATATGGGTCGCTCCCGCCACATCTGAGCGACAGTAACTTGATTTCCGGCAATAGCAGCCTGCTCTTTAACACCTTCTTCAATAAAACTGTTTTCACCTTTTATTCTTTCAAACGGCCTTGTAAAGTGCTTTTAACATTTTACATTACAATTCTCAACAGTTTTTACTTGGGTATTCTAAAATACCCATCCGAAATGTGCTCAAGGTGTACTAGTTTTTGCAAATTGCAAAGTGATTGATCTGTATGCATAAATAATCTGCCGCTTGTAGTCGCCATCAGTTTCAAATTATTCAGCTAGTTGTAAATTTTACGCAGGATTTGGGTCATGGACCGTTTTCTCACGTGTTTGACATTCGAATGAAGACGGGACTGATCAAATTGCATAAGCAGGAAGAAGGAAGATAACTGCAGAGCAAGAAAGATAAGACTGCTATTGAAAAACAGTCGTTAAAGTTTCATCAAGAGCAAGCTGCAAAGCTGGAAAAATGGGAACACGAAAAAGCCTCGTGTGAAATGTTTGACCACATGCTTGAAGTGAATCCCGAACTGAAGAAAACTTTAGAATGCAACGGCATCGGTGAAGATGAACGTAGTCTTGTGAAAGAATTGATCAACAAATAAGGAAAAATGGATAATTCCAGCTATGGCCTATACAGTGAACTCTCTCTAAAGCGGAGTTAGCGGACACTCTTGGGACCAAATTTATTGTCCACTTGAGAGAGATGTTCGCTTTAAAAAGGCTTAAGTAATTTGATACCCAGTCGACTAAACGACTACGAAAGTTTTATTATTGTGAAAAATATTCTCTACCATGCAAGAATACAGTCATTAAAAACACGTTGAACAGAACAAAATATGTTAATGCAAAACAGATGCAAAGTGTTCATAAAACTTTCTTAATATTTAGAGTCATTTATTATGTAGATGCATGTGAAAACGTATAGAAATTGAGGTATGAACTTTGGTAAGCATCCGGGGTCCGCTTTGAGAGGTATTTTGAACAAAAAAACACAGGAAACAAGTGCCTGCGTCCGCCTTAGACAGGTGTCCGCCTTGGAGAGAGTTTTTTTATAGAGAAACAAATTTAAAACGGGAGGGACCACTTTTTTTGTCAGCCTTAGAGAGGTGTCCCGCCCTAGACGGTCCGCTCAGCCGGAGAGAGTTAACTGTGTTTTGATTTGTAGTGATATAGGTGGAATCATTTAATGCTAAACTTGGTAGTTGACACCAAAAGACTTCACACCTCCGCCCTTTGCAAATGTGTTTTTTGATTCGTAACGCTATTTATATTCGTCTTGGAAGACTGATCGATGTCCCTGCTAAACATTAGGGACGGTATATAATTCTCTTATAACGTAACAACATAAAACTTTGCTTCATTTCAAACTTAAGCATTATGTGGCTTAAGTTAGGGATATTTTGTACGATTATCGAAGATTTTCGAATTCCGTAAACCTCCGACTATAAGCCCCCCGTGTTAAGCCCATCACAAGTACTAACACTCGTCTCACTCCAAATATAAGCCCCCCCCGAATATAAGTCCACTAGCTCACTATATAGTTTCAATGTAGCATAATCATAGCACTCAATTTTACATGATCAATTTTCTGTTTATGACTCACTTGTTTATTGCTAACACAGAAGATCGTCCATGTATAAACACCCCCGTATATAAGCCCCCCCCCCTATGTATAAGCCCATCAAAAATCGCTTACGAAAGTGTATAAGCCCAGGGCTTATAATCGGAGGTTTACGGTAAAATGTTTAATTAAAAAACGACAGTCGTAGTTTTTACTAAGACTACAAAGTAATTGTCATATTTTCAAAATTTATCGGGTGGAGCATTGTTTTTCTGCATGCAAGGCAAAGTTGAATGTTTGCTGCAACCCGTAAAACGTTTGGCTTGAGAAATTGAGATTAATTTAATATATTTTCCCGTTCAAGTTGTTTAATAAAAATGGCAGCTTGATGCTACTATATTATTTGAAAAGGTGAGTTGATTTGTAACGTAAATTATGTTCGTCTAGGGAGACTGATCGATGTCCCTGCTAAACATTAGGGACGACATGTAATTCCCGAATAATGGTATAATTCTGTTATAATGTAATAACATAAAACTTTGCATCATTTCAAACTCCGTACTAAATCAAGCAATATGGGGTTTAAGTTAGGGATTTTTGGACGAAGACAACTTTTTGTACAACTGCTTCGAATTCATTCAGATTTCCTTGAAGGTACCTGTAGCATACTAAGACAAAAACAAACAAGTTTCTTAGCTTTTGAGTAAAAGATAAATTTTGTTAATGTTTTAAAGCCATTTTATCTCAGTTTTTCACGCAATGTGGCAAACGGCGATATTTGCCTGAGCTAAAAATGAGCAACGTCCGTGCAGTTGATTGAATTAGTTTCAATTTCAACGTCAGAAATGTCGCTTATACAAAGAACAGTGATTGAATAATACTTTATATAAACCGGTGTACTTTAAAGTGCTTTTATTTAAATCAGGGATTACACGTGTTTATAAGTGAATAATTTAGAATGTCTATTTGAAGGTCAGGGATCGTAAATTTCTATAGTAGCTATTGGAATAATTTGAAGTGCTGTTATTAAGGTTCTAGATTGTACTTTTCGACGTTTTCGTAGCACTTGAGTCATTTATATTTTCACTACTCGAAAATAACATTTCCACCGAACTGCCGTGTAGTCATTCATAAATATCCGTACATTTATTGACGTTGATACTTGGGCTTTTTGTACGAAAATTTCTCCTTTTAGTTTTCAAAGGCTAATTATACACATCGAGTGAACTCTCATTTTATTTTTCTCCATAGATAGCAAGTGATATGAACGGAAAAACGTTTGTACACGTACCACTGTTGACATTTTTGTGCATAATTTTTAACTTCTATCAAAGTAAGACATTTTTACTGTTTAATTTTGCATGCAATCGAGTGTGACCTCTGCGGTACATAAATCAAAGTTTGGCCTAATAAATTTTGATTAAAGTGTAAGGGAATTTACCTACACATTTGATATACTTGTGGAGAAAATGCACAAACTCAAATTTATAAGAAGTGCATATCTGCGTGAATGTTAAGAATACTACCTACAAAGCTATGCGAGCACGTTAAACATATTTGAGGAATGCACATGTGTAAATGTGACCAAAATCTGTGAATGTAACTTACCGTCACAAATTATTCATGTAGTTAAAAGTAATGTGACCGTACGTACCCTTCAATCTTCATTCACTTCCACTGTAGCACATGGTGGAATAGAAAAGAACGCATCGGTTAAAGATGTCCTAGTCAAAACGAAACACATCCAACAAACAGTGCAAAATGTGCCGAGTAAAAGAATGATGACCCATCACAAAACGTCAGGTGGGGGTGGACAGGGTGCTGGAGGTGGGCAAGGTGGTGGAGGTGGACAGGGTGCTGGAGTTGGCGGTGGTAGTGGGAATGAGCAACGTAAGTGTATCGATACATTCTACGGACTTAGATTTACTTTTTCTTGAAATGACTTATTGTACTTGCTCATGTAATTCAACAAATTTTATTTACTATTGATAAGTTTTTTCCCCTAGCACAAGAAGAATTTGAGCAAGAAAGTCTTGCAGCTCACAACAAGTATCGTGCAATCCACAATGTAGCAACGATGAAACTGAACTCGGAGATGAATGCGATGGCAACGAAGTGGGCTCAGCACATGGCTGATAAAAAACGACTGGTACATTCTGAAAGCGACGAACGAAATGGAGACGGTGAAAATATCTATTACGATTGTGGTCAGGGATTTACTGGTGGAGATGTTTCTACTGCATGGTAAGTAGCAGAAGTGTCCATAACATTTTTCCTGCTTCGATATGTTCTTCATCATTGGAGAGTTTACTATTTAAGATGCGGTACGGCTCGATGACGTGGGGTCTATTTTACTGAATAATTAGTCCAAACCAATGCTAAACGCAACAATAAAAACTTAAGGTCTTCCTGAAAATCTGGTAGCGAATAGGTTGAGGGCAAACGATGCCATAATTTTTATTAGGTTGACTTTGTGGATTAACCATTCTAACGTCGCGAAACGTCTACGTCCCCACGAAGGCATAAAAAGGCTTAATTTGGCGGCGTGTTCATTCGTCCTCATGGTCACTACGCAGTTGCGAATTCTCTATAAGGACTTCTTGAGACTATAAATTTATACATTTAGCTTCCCTGTCGTCGTGTTTTAGCGTTGTTGATTGTAAACTTCCTAATTGGTGCGCTTAGCACTGCTTTTGGACTAGTTTTTCAGTAAAATAGACCAACGTCGTCGAGCCGTACTGCGTCTTAAATCGTAAACTCTCTATTGATTAGGAGAACACTACTCCGTTTTATAGTCAGTGGAAGATAATGGTCCATGAATATTTTCAATAAACAGTGTTATTTATTTATCTATATTCTGTTTGGCACTGGCTGATTCGAATAAGTCAAACAGAGATTTCTTTAATATTTATTGGATAACATATTCTACACAAAATTAAGTATAATTGTATAAGTAAAGATATAAAGATACATTCTGACCATTTTATACAATCCTAGGAAACCAAACTAATCACAATGCTGCCTAAGCTACAAAATAGGTATAAACAATTGAATTTCGGTACCTGAAGGGTGGATCTCTGTACGACTTGTCGGCTCTAACTTTACTTTCCTCGATTACTTGCGCGTCTTCCGTGCAAAGCCTAACTTAGGGCCTGTTTAGATGAGAGGCGGGACGAGACGTTTCCCGAGACGGGACGATGAACGGGATCTCGGCACGTATAAGTTTCTGTTTCATTTTTCACTTTGTGTTTATATGTAAGCGGGACGTTTTTTGTCCCGTCCCGCCTAGGCGAGATCCCGGTTGAAGCAACCGGGATCCCACCGGAAGCGAGACTTTTTCTCCATATATATAAATGTATTGTCCCGCCTACCGGGACAACTTTGCATATGTAATTCCTTACGAATTCATACGTTCCGGGTATTCCCGCGAGAAAACGTCCCGTGTACAAAGCAATCATGTAAACGCGGGATGAATATCGTCCCGTCCCGCCTCCCCATATAAACAGGCCCTTACTACTGATTAATGTCACTCAATTACGATTCTTAAAGCACTATAAAATATTCTAATCAAACTTACTAACTAAACTATAACTATATTAACTAAATTAGGAAAATCACTGAGATGGGAAGTGTTGGCTATTCAGACCAATTTCATTAATTTATTTAAAATCATTTCAACACAGTAGCCTTTTAGCTGGAAAAAAATCATAAAATTGTTCCTGATATTTTTTCTAGCTTAGATATGTTTTTGATCATTGATCAGGAGAACATTATTTTGTCTATAGGCAGTGGAAGATAATAGTTCAGGAATATTTCCACCTAATAAAAGTTTTTATTCATGAGTAAAGAGTCTAAATTACTTGATGATCATGGTAAGGCGGCGAGGAAAGGGCTTTCAATAATCTAGAGAGCTTAAATTTTTCGTTGCGTCATAGTTTGAGAAACGTCAAAACACAGGCAAACACAAACACGTGGATGTAGCATGCAGCGAAGATAAGCCGGTTGTGTTAAAACAGGAGCTTAAATATCTGATTCCACTTAAACTGGAAAATCCAAAAACCGACGAACGAGGAAAATCTGGCAAAAAAATCATTCTGCTGTTTTTGCTGCAGCTTTTAAACGTGAAGTAGTTCATACTATTTTTTCCAATATGTTACTTTTAATTGAGTACGTCTCATACAATAAGAATGTGATATTCTACTACTGTAAATTTCAGGAATTTATTACTTTTCGTCTGTTCAGGTACAAAGAAGTGTGCGACTACGATTTTAATACACACAAGGCAACAGCGACGAACAAGGCAGTCGGCCATTTCACCCAAGTTGTTTGGAAAACAAGTCTTGAACTTGGTATAGGTAGGGCGACGAAAGATGATTGTACGTACTTCGTCGGTCGATACAAACCACCTGGTAATTCGTTGGGAAAAGAACCTAACAATGTCTTCAAAGGGACTTATGATCCATCATTTTGTGATAATCCAATATGGGTGCCTGGGGCTGGTGGAGGAGGAGAGGCAGCTGGTGGTGGGGCTGAGGATGGTGGTTGTTGTTAAATAAGAACTCCACTTGTTAAATGAATAATTTGTTATATCCTTGGTTACATCAAAAATATAAAGTAGTAAAGAATATAAAGTTATGGTTGTTTATTGATTCTCAACTCTTCAACATGTGTTTACGTCACGCGTGAATCGCGCGAGACAGTCACGGTTACGATATTTTCTTACATACTCCCCAACTTGACAGACTTCTCTGTCAACATAACTAAACAACAATTAACTATTTCAATATGGACAGTTACTCAATGTTTTGTATTCTTGCTCGATCGACGAAAGTACTAGGAAACTGCGTGTTATCTTCATGCTTCCTTTTTTTCACCTCAATGGGATATAATCTTTGAACTGCTCGTCTTGTTGTCACTAGTTTTCCAGCTTTATTAAATATTCTCACCGTCGCGGCTCTAACGTTTCCGTCTCTTCCCTTGAGTAAACTCTCCATTACTGCAATAGGCCAATTTAATCTTTTAACGTTGTCCTTCTGAATCAAGACAACATCTCCAACTTCAACTTCTGGACCATCCCTTTTGCTTGGTTGATGATGTTCACGCAGTTGTGTCAAATACTCCGATTTCCATCTTTTCCAAAAATGTTATAGCACATTTCTAAGATGCTTGTCTCTCTTCACCAGTTTGCTTGTTCCTTCTTCTTCTGCGTCGAATTCTCCTTGCTCCGAAGCTGTAAGTATTCGCTTTCCCAACACTAAATGTGATGGTGTTAATGGCTCATCTTGATCTAGATACGCGTAAGTTAGGGGCCTCGAGTTTAGAACTCCTTGTGCTTGAATTAATAATGTTACAAGTTCCTCGTATGTAAGTCTGGCGTTGCTCAAGACCTTCTTCAGACATCTTTTAATGCTTCTTACCATTCTTTTGTAGAAACCTCCCCACCAAGGGGATTCTACCACTATGTACTGCCATTTAATGTTCTTGGAGGCAATAAAATTCTTAGTTTCTTGACGTCTGAACGTTTTTCCATTGTCCGATACAATCAGTGCGGGGGTTCCGCGTCTTCCAATGAACCGTTTCAAACTTCTAAGGAAAGCTTCGCTTGGCATGTCTGGAACTAAATCCAAATATGTATAGCTGTACTGCTTGAACAGGTGTACAACGATATGTAAACCTTATGCATGTCTTTCGATTGACTACATATGTCCTTCACGTACAGTGGACGACACCTATTTTGGAAAAGGCATAGTCGTAACTCAAACGGAAAGTGGGTAGGGGTGGTGCCTCAGGATTTTTGTACGATGCACCTTCTAATCTTGTACAAATAGGACACTTCGAAAGAATCCCTTTTATAACTTGTCGACCCCTTATTATCCAAAACTTGGATCGAATTTGCGTTAAAGTTTTTCGCACGCTATTGTGCATGACTTGTTCATCACTCCGAAGGACTATTAATTTGGTGACATGATGATGACTCGATAGAAGAATCGGACACCTAGTGTCATAAGTGTCATAAGGGCTTCTTGTATTCGTCCCTGAAAACTAATAATGTTCTTTTCATCTTCGAACAACTTTAATGATTCCTTTACCTTTTTATAGTTTGCTTCTCTGGACATAGGAAGCTGAATATGTTTGATCCATGTCACTTCTGCGTTGTTAATTTCTTCACTAGTGATCGGTCCATCTGTGGTATCAAGGTTTTTCATGCGTTTCTTAAGATTACCAATGAAGCGCAAAACATACGCGGTCACTAGATGTAATTTCGTAATACTGCTGTATTTTGAGAGATCGCAGAGTTCAGTGAAATTTGGAAATTGTACCAGAGTGACGTTTGACGTAGTAATTATTGGCGGAGACTTTAATTCAGCGTCATCTTCTTGTTCCACGCAAGGCTGCGTTGGCCAATACCTTTTGGACTTCAACAGGAATTCTGGACCATTCCACCACAATTTATTTTCCTTCAGCTGAGTTGCTGTTGTTCCACGAGATGGAACGTCAGCAGGATTGTATTTTGTTAGTACATACTTCCATAACTCTACTAGAGCTAGTTTCCTGATCTCTACTAATCGACTCTCGACGAACTGCTTGTATTCTTTGTTGCAACTTCTTATCCAACTAAGTACTACGGTAGAATCTGACCAATAAGTAACTGAATCAATACCTTTGACGTCATCCAATGCCTTACTGATACTGTCGGTCAGTTGGGCTGCTAGGAGGCTTGCTAACAGCTCGAGGTGAGGAATGGTCTGTTTTGTCATTGGAGCAACTCTTGTTTTCGAAGCTACTAGACTGCATTGGGTCCCTTCTGAATGTCGACATCGTAAGTAGACGCACGCACCATAAACAAGTTTGGATGCATTCCCAAATGAATGCAACTCAATCGGTTTTACTTCACTACTGAAGTGGTCAGGGCAGTAGCATGTTTGGAGAGATATAGAGTTAGCTTCTTTCAACTTCTGAACGAGCTGATTCCATTTATGGCAAGATTCGTCATCGAGCTGTTCCCCCAGTCAACCTTTCTCTTACACAATTCCTGAAACATTTGCTTGAATCGAAGAGTGACTGGGGAGATAAGACCTAAAGGGTCATGAAACTTGGATACGATGTTGAGTAAGCCTCGTTTCATATTTACATTGGTCTGGATGTTCTTTAGAGGAGCAAAGACGATCATAATCAACGCGTCCTTCTGAGTATTCCACACCTGTCCTAAAACACGAGGGTGGGTGCTGGCTTGTTGCTGGTCTAATGCGTTGAATATCCGCGATCTTCCTCTGCTACTGAATTGGGTCTCTGGGTGTTTGCTCCTTCACTGACATTTGATGGTTGAGGACCTTCTGAAAATAATGGGTCACTCTGAAACTTCGTCATTAACTCCTCATTATTGCTTAACCGCTTGCGCATGTTGAAACCACCTTCAGACAATTAGGTTTTAATTTTCTTCGCTAATTCGAAGGCTGACGCTGGATTATCTGAACCAGACGCGAGATCATATACATAGAGGGATTTCAGCATGCATCTTTGCCACGAAGGTAGGGTCAGCGGTGGAGTACCGAGTACCGAGTAAGATGATGTTGTATTACAGCATTCAAAATGGCAGAACTGCACGTAAGACCAAACACTAGTCGGGCAAATCGTAGAATGACGGTGGTCGGATTTGGGTCGTGAATCTTATCAACCCAAAAAAACCGTAAATAATCCCGATGCTCCGGCCCTATGGCTATGTTCAAGAACGCCTTCTCAATATCTGCAATTGTTGCCACTTCGCAACCACGAAACCTAATCAGGATGTCGAAAATAAGCGCGTTCAAGGATGGACCCGTACGGAAACAAGCATTTAAACTAGTTCCAGGACCTTTTGCTGAGGCATCATACACAACTCTGGCCTTTGTTGTGTCCTTATCCGAACTACTTCACGATGTGGCAAGTAATGAACATGCCCGACTGGAATGAGTTCATCGTTGGTGGGTTCAACTACCCCAGATCTAATTTGGTCTTTTATTATTCTATCATACTCCTGTGTGAGGTTAGGACTAGCACTTAATCGGGTGGTCGGGAAACTTAACCGTTTCATAGAGCCAACATAATTGTCTGGTAATACCGTATGCTCTTCTCTAAAGGGTAACTTGACTTTATACTGGTTTCTGTTAAAGACTATGTCTTCCATGAACTTGGGCTCCGTATTGAGTTCATTTTCTCGAACCCCTAAAGTTTCAAAATCCCATAACCTTCGTAATTCATTTCCAGCTTATTCGTTTGTTCTGTCATAATCGTTCGGCATCAATGCGGAGTACATGAGTGGTGTTGATATTGATTGTGCAGCTGGATTTCCCTTGATTCTCCTGAATTAGTGGGCCAGACAAAACCCATCCAAGTCTGGTACGAACAGCTACAGGACCTGGTTTTGGACCACGTTTCGTTGTGCCCATTATAAATTCCCAATAGTAATTTGCACCAATAAATATGTCCACTTCTACATTATTGGACCTGGTCGGGTGGTCTGCCAGATTCAAGTCACGGAGATGTAGGTATTCCTCGAGAACGATTTCAATTGACTGATGACTGATTGGACTACATATTGTAGCTACACTGTAGGCATCCATCACAACCTCTTTTTCTTCTGCATCTGTTGTAGCAAACTTAACTTTATCACATGCCAGAACTTTAGGAGTTTTGTTTCCAGAGGTCTTAATTAGTAGATTCTCTGACTCTAATGTCTTCAAATTCAGCGCATTTCTCAATCTATCAGAAATGTAAGATCGTTGAACGATCCGATCGTTGAACAAACCGCTGAGCGGTTTGTAAAAGTACTGCTGTATTACTTTCAAGATACATAGTAGCTGCTTCCTTTTGGGCTCCATGTTCAGTTTCTGATTTGAGTTTCTCACAGATTGTGTTTCCAACGCCTTGCTGGGGGGATCTACCCGTTGCAGGGGATTCAGGAAGATTCTTCTCACAAATGGATAAGTGGTGATGTCCTCCGCACTTATCACATTTATTCTGAAAATCACAGAGCCTGACAATATGACCAGATCTCAGGCAGAAAAAACGCTTTCCCTATTTTCTTAGGATCCCTTTACGTGCCTTTATATCTGTAACTATCGGGCATGAGGCTGATGTGTGTTGCTTGCAACAATAGCTACAATAAGG
Source organism: Phenganax subtilis (assembly GCA_025434845.1). Lineage (NCBI taxonomy): Eukaryota > Metazoa > Cnidaria > Anthozoa > Malacalcyonacea > Clavulariidae > Phenganax > Phenganax subtilis. The sequence continues at coordinate 12,213 of JAOBYK010507565.1, forward strand.
ACCAGATGGTGGGCCCTTCCCTGAGAACAGCGTTGAAGCAGAATAGGGATGTCTTCCCTTATAACGTGGATTAGGTGGACTACTATCGGGGATTATATGGCACCTCTCTCTGGCTTCAAGCTCCAGTTTGAATTCTTGCAGCAGCTTATCAAGTTCCACTCATTTTTCTCTAAATTTCGTGTGACAATGAGACGCATTTCTTCTGGAAGCTTACTAACAATAAGTGACACGAGAAGACTTCCATACGATTTGGAGTCTAATCCCAGATTTCTAAGACTTCTAATGTGGGTTTCAATTGAGTCGTACAACTGACGAATCTTCTTAACTCTCCTTACATTACTAATTGCCGTTAAATTCAGCAATTCCTCCATATGACTTGATATAATAATTTGGGGATCAGCAAATCTGTCCTTCAGTTATTTCCCAGCTGAGTCATATATTTATCTGCTGTGAGTGCAAAGCCGTTAATGCCTGAAGCAGCATTCCCTTCAAGCAAACTTTTCAAATAATTAAACTTGTCAATTTTTGACACGCTTTTGTTATTGTGCACTGCAGCTTCGAAACTGTCCCAAAACGACTGCGAAGATTTTGGACTTCCTGAGAATTTTGCCGATGTCAGTTTTGGTAACTTGGCTGTAGCAACTGGAGATGACACAGTTGCGTCACTTGGATTTGATACTGATTCGGAATTACTACTAGACAGAGTTGCTGTATCGTTCGGGGGACTCAAAGCATGCTTTATCTTGATGCATATTCGATTAATAGACTCGCCGATTTCACTAACTTCGATTATCTCTTTATTAATGTATTCATCTTTCGTTATCTCCAGTATATCTTCGTCGGTACTCTTAAGAACAGTTTTCTTTTCTTCTAGAGTCACCTTAAAATTTTCTAACTTATCTATTTCGCTCTTAGATCCGGTAAAATGCTCGAGAATTTAATTCACACTTTCGATTATTTTGCTTACATAAGCACGATGTCACCACGTACTCGAATCGACTTTTCTTTCGACATCGTTAGATTTTCTTCAAGTTCTATCCGGCCCCAGGGACCATGTCGTTAGATAAGAACTCCACTCGTTAAATGAATAATTTGTAATATCCTTGGTTACATCAAAAATATAAAGTAGTAAAAATTATAAAGTTATGGTTGTTTTTTAATTCTCACCTCTTCAACATGTGTTCACTTCAAGTTTGAATCGCGCGAGATAGTCACGGTTACGATATTTTCTTACAGTGGTCAAGGAGGTGGAGGTGCAGCAGATGGTTAAGGAGGTGGGGGTGCAGCTGGAGGTCAAGGAGGTGGAGGTGCGGCAGGTGGTGAAGGAGGTGGGGGTGCAGCTGGCGGTTAAGGAGGTGAGAGTGCTGGTGGAGGTGGTCAGGGAGGTGGGGGTGGAAGCATTTGGAGTACAGAATGGGGTGGGGGTGAGGAAGAAGGTAATAATCTGGGAGGTGGAGAAGGTAAAGGTGGAGGTGGCAGTTGGAGCATACAGTGGGGAGGTGGTGGAGATAATAGTAAGAGTGGTGGTGGAAACCTTATTAGTGTCCATAAAGTCCTCCATGAATAAAAAATACTGAATGCCTAGTCTTAAAGGTCAGTTTTTTACATGGTTGTGACAGGTCATTCAAGAATTGCATATTGCACCTTTGACGAAAACTCTATCCTCATTAACTAACAGGCTATCCAAATTTCTGGGAGTGATCAATAAAGATGACAATTATTCACCAGGAAAAAGCTTCTTGTAATTCTCTAATTTCAAATTATTCAAACTTCATGAAAGATGGAACACCTTGTGGCTGTTTCCTGCCATACTATTTCACCGATATCATATTACCAACTGTCGAGGTGTGGTCTTTGTAAATGTTGTGTTAGCGAATGACATCACAGCAGGGCTGCCACTCTAACGGCCTTGTCTTGTTCTCATCTTTGGCAAGCGCTAAAACCCCCCTAGGGTTCCCCTACACTTCAAGCGTATTTTTCGCCTACTTTCCCGTACAAACACTTGCATGAGCTAATCAACGAAGGTCACACCTATTTTTTTTTTAGCGCTACACGGCTGATTCTGATGACTCTGCACTGTAGTAATCTACGCCAAAGAGACCACAGATCAGATTCACTGTAAATGTGGCGTGTGAGCTGTAACGACAAATTTCCACAGCTGGCTCACCAGAAAGGGAATAACCATAAGTTCGATTTCCTGTTGCTCTATTCACGCTAGATTCGTCCATAAGGTGAATGTTTCTTGCTGGAATTTCGGAAATATCTTCCAGGTATTGATCTAGTTTCGCCTGCGCTCGAACTGTTAGTGACTTTTCCGGTATCATTACTATCATGGTCAAACGCTTTCGAGTAAAACCTAATTTGTTTCGGATGGCGTGAGATATTGTTCGAGGAGTAATTAGTTTGTCTTGAATCTCTCGGGCATACATAGTCGGTTTTTAAGTTTTGAGGAATTCTATATGCTGCAGGACGTTATTCGTTGTGCTGTGAGGAGTCAGCCCGGGATGAAACTTAGGGTTCAACGATCCAGTCTTTATGTAGGTCGATACTATTTTCCTAATTCCTCTTTCAGTCAATCCACGCGTTTACTTATTTAGATTGACCTTCAGAATAAAGACGGATTGTGTCATAGATTTTCCGTTCTCAAAAGTTCTTCCATGTCGATTTTGGTTGAACATTATGACTCAACATGTTATAACAGAATAGATGTAAACAATCATTAAATATTGCGAGCCCAAACTAAACACGAATTTTGAAATATTTGCAACTCTAGCTCTATCGGGCAAAATAAATAGACGCGTGTGATTGGCCAATTGGAAACAGGAAGAAAGAAGTTTTTCAAGGAGTTTCGTAAAATAATCGAGGAATTCCGTAACTCCACCGACAGGCGTAAGCAAATGAATTGCTTACTTGCGTTGCTTTCGGAACGCTTCTATTGCCGCGATTGTAAACTGCTGACAAACTCATGAAAGCACATTGCTTATCTCTAGATTGAACAGTAAAACGTTCATCACCTTGATGTTGATCACCAGCAATGTGTAAACTAGCCATAAATTTTATTTTGGCTTTATTTGGAACTATTTCAGTACTTTTTCCTGTAATTTTTGTTGGATGCCATATATGGCATGAGCTGATATTGACTGCTTTGAAAACAAAAAAGTCAGGTGACCTACTGATCAACTCTTTTAATAACCACGTGACCTCAAAGACTTTTGAAAAGGTTGTTTACTTTGGCTTTGTGCGTTTTGAATTCCAAATCGCGGTGGGAACACTTACTGATTTCGGTAAGAAACATTTAGCAGTTTCTGTTTCCTGCCATACTATTCCACCGATATCGTATTACCTCCTGCCGCGTTGTGGCCTTTGCGAATATTGTAGATATAAATGGAAGCTACTGTATTGGCAACAGCGAGGAAATGGACGGGCTCTCGAGATGGCTTTGCAGCTTCTACGCGGACAAAGTTAAAATTCGACGAAATTTAAAACCAGGCAGTGCAATAACGTGTGGCGAACGTGTACTACTTTGTACTATCGAATTAACGGGTTCTAACTCCGCATTTAAGGACTATCATGAGAATAAAATTATTGTAGTATATGAAAGAATTAAACCGGCAACATCACAAGATTGCACAGTCAATATCACGACGGTGAATTGTCGTCTACTCTGCGTTTATTTCACTGCTCGGCGCGCCGGGACGGCTGTAGCGAAAATAGACCTTGGAAAGTGGTATCTGTTTGAAGGTAAATCGAATTATGTTCAAGATATTTCCATGAATCGAAACACTTGAGAATGTCTTGTTTCCGGACAGAGCTTGAGAGGTTTGTGATAGGGTGTTACCAGTTTAAGACCAAAATTAACCTTAAATATGATTCAGCTCGTCGAATTGTATGTGAAACGGTAAATTAGTATTACTGCTGGCGAAGGTTTAAACTAACTAAGAAAATCCGAATTGGTGGGGCAAACACTCCTAGGCTGGGGCTGACTGCACTTTACTATTGCTGCCGGGCGTAGCGATACAGCACACTATTCTGTAGAAAGCTTGCTCAGACGGCCGTGAGATTCTACGATCCCTACTATTACTTGTCTTTACTGGTGAAGGAAGGAATTTTTTACGATCACGGACGGATCACGGTTTTGTGATGATTGGTCACGTGAATTTGAAATGCAGTGAGATACGCAGATGATTTCAGTCATCACTGTTTAAGGCGCGACATTATTTTTACAATCCCGAGGGAAAAAGATATTTTTACAAGTATCTTGTATCACATTCATTATGCACTGCAACGAGAAATTCTTTAATTCTGTTTGAAATTTTTACATTGTGGTCAACTCACTTTCATACAAAACCACATATTCAACCGAACTTCTGAGATTACTACTAATGTTAGTCTACTCGCGGATTTCAATATGTGATTAATTGAAAACATAAAGGCCATGTTTTTCATTGTGAAATAAAAATTTCGACCGAAACCACTGAAGACGTTCAACCGAAGACAGAATTTGACACCAAGTGCATCACGATTCACAGAAACACAAATGGAAACATTTGTGTTCCACTGCGTAGACATTTGTGAAATCGTCCCTCAAGCGATAAAACTGACATCGTCTTGTTCTGATTATTATAACCTGTTTATCACATACAAGGTCAGAGTCCCAATTGTAGCAATACATTATAGCGGGTCAAAAAGCAATGTCTCGGACAAAAACGTTAGCAGGGACAAAAAACGATGTCAGGGACGATATCGTTTGTATGTCACCCTTCTATATCTTCATGATAAAGGCACAAGTATGTGATACAAAAATTATTAGAAAATATCTGTTTGTTAACCTGAGATTACCTGTCCTGCAGGTTAGAGCTGTGCAGTTCCAAAAATTTATCTCGGTTTCGGTTCCGGTTTTTTTTGGAACGAAAAAACCTCGGTTCGGTTTCGGTTGTTTTCAAAAGAAAAAACAGATCTATTAACTCATATATGGCTATGTTTCAAGCATTTTTAGTAAATAGATGAATTTATATCATTGTAAATTTGTACAATCTCAGAAGACTGTAAATAGTAATAAAAATTGAAATTTATTCATGAACATGGAATACTCCGTTTTGCAAAAAATTAAAAGTAAGTACACAGCAATAACTATCACCAGTAAAATGTCAATGCGGTGAATAAAATAAAATATTTTATCTCAATTTCAAATTGTCCGATGAGAATGCTGTATTTGTACCACATGACCGGTCGATTTTTTCCGGTGTCGCATCCCAGTCGCCTATTTCCGAGCTTAGGGTGTGTATTAAATATATCACCCTGTGATATTAAATATATCTCACGCGACCTCTCGCGAGGACTACACGCGCCCTCTTAAAACATCGAAAAATGGCGGGAGCTGAGTGTTCATTCTCTCTCTCTGACTTTGTAGTCAATGTACTGTTCAAACCAGTACTCTGTTCAAATTTCCGGTATAATATACCATTTATAGACCCTCCGCTCGGGGTTTTCGGCGAAATGTTATCACTTTGGGAAATATTTCGCCGTGTCCCCCTCGCTTCGGGTCTATGAATGATAAATATAAATGCGCTAATGCGGTGAATGTTTTGCCTTTTATCATATCCCAAATATTACAGCCTGCAGTCAGGCGGGCGTTCAACGGAAATTTAAACTGCAACTATCGGTCCTTTTCCGTATTCTTTTTCGGTGATGAAAAAAGTACTGGAAGAACCGAACTTTTCGGTTAACTGCGCAGCTCTAATGCGGGTATTTTAACTTAAAACATTAATTTCCGTCGCGCATTTCAAACAGTGGTGACACTTGGTCGTTACTTTATAGTACTGCATCTTAGAGACTTTTGAGTGTGCAGTAGGTCAACTTGCGCTTGCTCAAAATTAGTGCCTTGGAGGCTAGCACTGTAAATGGTGAAATCAAATCCAATTATTAAGAAGACTAGACTCGCGCATTTTCGTCAAGTCTAATGAAGCGAAATACCCCAATGTGCTTATCTTTTTGATAGAATATTTTGTGTCTTAAAAAAAGGAGCATAGGTTTATGCATACATATCAAATTAGTTCAAATACGCTTCAAATTTGGTCAAGATGCGTCCCCCATGAGTAACAAGTAAACAAAGAAATTCAGGCAATCAAAACGCAGTTTCAAAAACTTTTCAGTGAAGAAAACTTTGGTAGTTTTTACGTTCTACAATGCGATTTCTTACTGTTTGAAACAGTAAACTATATACATGGAAGACTGACTGCAGCACAAAAAGTGAAGCCAAAGGTGGCGGAAATTGAAGGCTTTCTTGTCAGTTTTAGCCCCCTTACTCACATTGACAACTTTTTAATGGGACCGCCTCATTAAGGGGGCTGAAACTGACACGCAAAAATGCCTTCAAACTTCGTCATATTATTTGACTTCACTTTTCCATTACGTGATTAACTGAAGTCAGCTTTCCATGTTTATATTTCAATGCTTTGAAATGCGTCAAACTAATCTCAAATTCATGCATACTATAGATTCCGTTTTTGTTGAGACACCCTGTATATTGACTGTGTACAACGAAATGTCTTTTTCAATCAGATAAATCAGACGAGAAGATACAAGTTGTTGTGCTTCCTTCATCGCCGGAGCATTTAATAGTCTCGCGAGTCGACCACGTTGCTACACCATTGGATGGGGAATATAGAGCAAAGATTCGCACAAACTCGTCGTGGGAATTGTTTTTAGACAAAGAATCTGAGCTGAAATTTCACGTGGAGGACGAGTTTAAAAACATCATCGTCCAAGTCAAAGACCCAGAGTTTTTTTATGTAACAATAGACGGTCATAGTTATGTTGATCACTGGAGGTGGGAAATTATGAATGCAGGAACAGTTGTTGCAATGTTTTGTCCAAAGAAAGTGGGAGAAACGAAATTGATAGTGAAGTTGGTCGATACGAGATCGAATTCCAAGTATTATTTTACAGTGCCCATCAATATCATGCATACACCTTTTTCATCCTCGCTAACATTGAAGTTTTTTCAAATGTATGGCAATTTGCCAAAGCGCTGTACAGCTGGCAAGGACTTTGTTTTCGAAATGAAATTGTACGACATATTCGGGTGCCCTGTGCGATACGATACCACAGCGATATGCGATGTTGAAGTAAAACTAGTCGCTCCAAGGCCGACAAGAAGAGAGCTATCGGAATTAGCTAGCGTTGAAAAGATCAGATTTGGAAATTCGACTGCTGTTGCTGTCAGGGTGGCTTTTAAAAGAGCTGGTGAAAGAGAAATGGAAGTCGTTGTAAATTCTCGTTCAATAAAGCCGAGCCATAAAAGAATTAGTGTCCAAGTGTTGCCCTCCACTCCAAATGCTTTAACCAATGTGAGATTCAGACCACAACGCTCCATTACAGGCGAGGTTTTTTTGCCGGACTCTTCAGTAGTGTATTGTAATCAGTGGACATTCTTAGAAGCGAGCGTCATTGATGCCTACAACAATGTTATCCAAAATTGCGAAGAGTATGACGTTTCTTTGGAATTATCCGATGGGAGGGATATCGGAATGGAATATTCCACAGAGGGGCAATTTGAGAATGTGAAATTTGCAGCCTTGTTGAAATTAACCGCAATTGGCAGTTATGATTTGTTGACAAAGTTGTCCAGCAAGAATAATCCCAGCCATGAAGTCTACAGTTTGAAAGAAATTCAATTACGAGTGGTCAACGCTCCGTTCAGTCTGGCCGAATCGAAGTTTAGTTGTCCTCATCGTCTCACTGCTGGTGAAGAGGCTGAACTAGAAATGCAGCCATTTGACGTATTTGGTTGCCCTTTTCCTACCAATTCAACTACAAATTGTAACCTCGACGTAGAAATACTCAACAGCTCGTTTGCTAAACTAAATGAACCAGAGGAAACCGTTGAATTCAAAATAGAAAAGACAGAATCAGGCGTTCGTTGTTTCTTTTCCATCGTTCTGACCAAGACTGGTAGAAGATGTCTAAAAATTCTTGACATGGGCAATGATGAAACGAAAATGCTGGACATTTGGGTTGAAGCAAATTTAGAGAACACTCACTGGAAGCTTCTTTCGCATCCAGGAGACTCTGTTTTTAGGAGGAAGAGCTTGGAGTTTTCCGTGGGTTTATTTGATCGTTTCGACAATGAAGTGCTGAGAGATGCATCTACCGAAAGTATCCCATACCTTGTGAAACTCACCGGTCCAGATGATAGTATGCAGTACACTGAAAAACTAGTAAAAACAGACAACAGAAATGCAGTCGCAATTCGATATCATTTCACGAAATGTGGTAGCTACACTGTTCGCTTAGCACAGGGAGACAACAGTGACCCGTTGGCTACATTTTCAGTTTCTGTTCAGGACCCTCCTGTAGACCCCCATTGTTCTTTCGTTGAGTGGTTACCCAAATATGAAGATATTCCGGATGAACCGGTTTTCCAAGACGATGAAACGTTTCTGTGCTGCTTGAAACTGAAAGATGTTTTAGGTTATGGTTTTGACGGAGAGATAAGCAGCCGTAGTGTGAAAGTCAAGTACGGTGAAACTGAAGTTCAAGATGTAAAGATCTCTTCGTCTGCAAACGAAATCGGATGCTATACTGTTGTCGTTCCGTTGAAAAATGTTTTAGAAGATGATCCAAATCCAACGTTTCGGTTTTTTGTGAACGGCATAAAACTGGAAGAGGCCTTCTGTTTTCCACAATATGAAAAGTTCCAGAAGTATGATGAGAGCAATTGTATTGAGCGCACAGCGTCGCTTGAAAGATTCACGAGCATTTATTGCTACGGCGTGAAAAGGAACGAGATTTTTGGAAACGATCACTTGAACAATATCAAAAGAGTTTGCAAGTTGGAAAATGATCCTTTAGTTTACGACCGCAATGAATATAATGGTAATTGTGAGCAAGGTGATAATGATAATGTGGATTATAACAGTGATTTTGATGATTACGATGATGATGATGATGACGATAATTATCGTAAAACAGACTATCAGAAGAACGTTACGGAGAGCGTTATAAGAAAGAGAGGTAGTAGAAAGGTTATAGTTATTAAAATATTGGAAGAAAGCAGTCAGGTGCGTGAATGTCGGAACCTATTGTTACACCTACTCAAAGCGACCTATTATCGCAATCAGGCGTTTCAAGCCGACATGTCTCGAGATCATTGGAAAGATATGGCGAGTAAATATTACGAAAAATGCAAGAGTCATGAAAAGATTGACAAAAGTTGTCCGCACTTTTGCAGTCAAATCAAAGAGAAGTACGCCAAGCTTATGGAGTCGTACCACAATGAAGCCTGTGAAGAGTTCTTCGAGTTCTACAATGCTAATCGTCGTCAGAGTGAGATTGATCTTCATGGATTGTTGGTCGTTGATGAACAAAAGCTCAGAGCTTATGAACGGCAACTTCGTTCAAAACCTGCAAATCGTCGCAAGAGCGATACCGACATCAAGGCGTTAATCGACAAGGAACGAGATCACGGTAACGAGGCTATCAGGTATTCTATCTCCTTGTTTTATGTGATATAATCATAAGCTAAATATTGTTCTGTGTTTTTGTGAATATAGTTTTACGTACAGCAGTGCTTGTGTGTATGTGCAGCAAGTTTTTTGCCTCTGGCCATAATATGACAAATTTTTCGAAAACCAATATTCCGTACAAAAGCAAGAAAAACAGCTGCATTAAACTGCTGAATAACGATAGTGTCTCTAAAACGTGTTTTCTGTAATTCGTTCACTTCTTCAGACGAACAAGTTTTGTACTTTGCTTGGATTTTTTTCTGACGAACGTGTTGAAAAGCTATTCGCCACTAGTTTTGGCGGAAGATGTTCATGCATGCGTCGAAAGAGACTTGACAAGTGTTCTTATACAGACGAGCAAATAAAACTTATCAAAGAACACTGTCTCGCAGACTTGCAACGAGGGCTTGGGTTAGCAGGAGCGTCAAAGGCTTCGGTAGCGTAGTCGCTAGGACAAGTGCCTTTCACCAAGGAGGTTGCCAGTAGGTTCAATTCTCAGCGCGAATTTAACTATCTCAGGTGAAAAGAGTTTGTCAACTGCTTTGCCGAAAGTCGTAGTTTTTGTTCGGCACTCCGGTTTCTTCTTATAGAGGAAGTTGACAGGGTGGATTAAAACCACCATCACAACAGCTGTAACGACGAACAGCTTAGGTTTAATATGCACGTAGACAAAGTGAATACCACATCGTGTAAAGCCACACATAAGTTGTGTTTATTGAGAAAACAGCCTTAGTAATAAAGAATAGACACAGACAGACAGAGACATAATGCGTCTTGATGCATAGTGTTCGCCTTTGACGCTTACATAGCCCAGCATATCCGTCGTAAGTGTTTGTGTCTGAGAACGCGTAGCATATAATGAAGTGAAAACATCTCCTAGCCGAGGGATAAGCAAAATGACGAAATTAAGACCTGAAAGGCAAAGGCAAAATTATAACAGTTTTATTTGAAATTATCAGATTCATGAATTCTAACCGGTTTTAGGAAATTGAGGGAGAGACTGGAAAACTATGACATGGAAATTGCCAAGGAAGAAAAAGAGCCTTGGCTTGAGATCATTGTGGGTGCAGGAAATCATTCTAAGATACGACAACGAATCCGACCAAAGATTGAAGACTACCTGAAAAGTAGAGGTTTAGCATTTTCCCCGGTGAACAAAGGAGCGCTTGTGGTTACATTTCAGAAGTATTCCGGACCGGAACCGTGTTTTGGGGAGTACTATTGCACCAGTTGTGGCAAAATATGGAAAAGTTCGCGAAGTTGGGTTGGCCAATGGCAAGCGTGCTACAAATGCCACAAAAATAAAGCATTACTCGTCGAATGTTTACCGCTGAAACAACGCCCGAAAAGAAAACAGCTTTGCCACAGACCTATTTTAAAACGTCGCACGGAGTGGATTCCCCACCTTCGAGAACTTTGCGCGAAGTGTATCGAACTTGGACACGAATGCCCTCAGCCACTGGAATGAGTTCACTGTCCTATTTGTAAAGTTGACAAAAATCTTCGGCAAAACCAGGCATAGACAACTGTTCGACAATGATTTGAAAGGCCTGTCGCAAGGAAATGAGATGAAACATGAAGGGTGCACGGAGCTGCACAAGTTTGTTGTTATTTTTAAATATCGTGGAACTATTATAGGGAATATTGAACGGCACTAAACTGATGAAAAAAATTATATCCAGTAGAAAAGTAATAACAGCTTCCAATTTATGTTCTTCCATAGACTATGATTAACTGAACAATACTCTAAAAACTGATCATTCGTTAGGAGTCTTAGTAAGGGAAATATCGTTGATGAAATATCTAATTAGGGGGGGGGGTATAATTCTGCGTGGGGAGATGTTCCAATTTAGCGGCCCTTTTTTCAAATGTTGTGTTGAATTCTGTCAAGGGCCGCTGTAATTGGCGAAAGCTGTAGCGTTTACCCAGCCACGTCAGTGTATATATGTTGTATATATGTATTAATGTATGTACTGAACATATGACCTTATGTTTTTTTGGGCAAAGCCTAATACTGAAATAAATAAATAAATAATTAAAGAAAAGCAAGTAATATAACGCCGCTGTATTACAGCGTGTTGAAAACCGGGCACTAAATGAGTTTTTTACACACTTAATTTGTGTTTTGTGCACCGGTGATAAAAGAGTTCGAGTTTACTGTATTGCTTCCCAAACGAACTTGTAAAAATACAACAAGAAAGTTATGAATGTTCGTCATTATGGTGCTTAGACTACGTACATTTGGCTTGAAGTGAACTGCCCCTCGTTAGGAATATTTCGAATAAGAAATTACATTAGAATTAATTTGTTCCAATTCTAAGACTGGATCAAAATTAATTCAGCCCCAGGAGTAGATCAGTACCTTGCCCAGCTTGCATAGCCATGGCCATATATAACTTCCCCTAGTATCAGAATCAACATGTGGCCAAAATAAAGTTATTATTTCTTAGGTTATTTTCCTGATGAATTACTAAATAGTATAAGATAAGTATTGTAGTTCACTGATTTGTTGACAGACTGTTGGAAATGTTGCGTTTTCGCTTGATCCTATGTTTGATAGGGTTGAATCTGTTGATTTGTTTTCAGTCCTCAATTCGTCATGTAGCTCAAATTCGTTATGCCTGAATGATTTTAATAGAACTAATAGACTGAACTAAGCAGGGCCGTACCTAGGTACTCCCAAGTCGGGAGGGGGGGGGTGCTCAGCCAAAATTTCCGAATGAAATTGAGATTGAAATTCCCGGACATTTTCTCGACATGTACACAAGAAAACCAAGTTGGTTTTACATTATCCTTATTATTCTTGTTAGTTTACATGACCAATGATTACTCTTGCATTTTTTTACAGTTCAGTCTCACTTCTCGGCAATATTGTTTAGGAAATGACAATCTATATTTTTAGCGTTACGTTTGAAATTGGAAAAGCTTAAATCGAGTGAGGCAACCTCCTAAAAGTTTTATAAAATTGAAGCTTTCATCTTTCGCCAGCAGTCAGTCAAAAAAATATTTCCCAAAACAAAATCTGAATTTCCCTCTTCATAATTTTATTACATCAGCGTTAGCTCCGAATACCATCGAATTTTCCGAATATTGCGTAACAGAATGAACTTGGGGGGTGCCGCCCCCCGCCCCCAATACCCCCCTTCGGTACGGCCCTGGAACTAAGTTTATGTAGCACTTAACCGACGTATGTACTACACAGTGCGTTGAAAATACAGGTTCAACACGTATGATTTACAGTAAACGCTCAACCTGAATCGGCTTTAAGCAAGCCTACCTGTATATGGTCACCATACTCTTTGCCAGAACGTTCACTATTTTGCCAAAATGAAATGAATTGTCTGAAATCTCAGCCATGACAACTTCTGTCTTATTAAATTATTTGGTTATGTTTTGCTTGGAACTGTTTTATTTGTTACTGATATGATTCTTTTGAATTCTGTCGCTGCGTGTTACACTTTTTAATTGACCGAACATGCTTTCATTCATTTTAATGCATTGTTGTACCCCACACTTTATTTTAGTTTAAGTCTTCCGAATTCAATATTGGCAAGGTTCATATTTAACTTACGGAAATGCTACCCCTACCTCTTGTTGTCAACTCGTATCGAAATAATTTGTCAAGTACTGTTTATGAAGTAAAACGCATTTTTGACAAGCGTTTAGATGCCTGAGAAAAAGAGTTTGAAACTGAGAATTATTAGTGACAAAACACGAAACTTGCGATTTTTGGAGTTTCAGTGGGATTTTCACTAAGGTCAGATATGGAAATTCTGGCTTCGCAAAAGAGACAAAAGCCCAAACTAAACGTACTGCAAGAAATATGCAACAAAAAGACCAAATAAATTTTTATTAACATACCTTCGTCTGGCTCAAACCAGCGAATAGGCTTCAGGTACAGCAAGATTGTTAGGTTCATGCTTGATGAAGCTGGATTGAATCAATTTCTTCCAAAGTGCCACTTGATTTCACGCTTGTTTGCATTTCTATAAAATATAGAATCATTTGCAGTGCAGTATACCGCGCTATTAATCCCACTGTAAACATCTGTGGTAAACACTGAGCCCAAAGAAAGCGCCATACGACATTCACGAAAAAAATGGCCCAAAAAATGGATAAATTTAATGATGAAGAATTCAGAGCATTTGTCCATGAAAAACTTTGATAAAAAAGATGGGAAGTTTGAGGGAATCGTGCCGTTACAATTAACTACAAAGAAGAATTCCAAACGCAAAGCGTTCTTGCACAGATGTTGTTGTCTACAAAATTCGCCTGATTTCAGTAATTTCGGCAAAAATTCATTTGACAAACGTTTTCCGCAGATAGTAGACGAATAAAGGCACAACACTAATGGCTGTTGCTCGCTTTCCGTGGATGATCGGTTAAGCACCGCGGGGCTAATTAAATGTGTTTAGTTGGAAATGCGGCGCTCATTCGACTGCGGCCCTTATTTCAAAAGTGGAGCCGCAGCTGAGGTTACGGGAAAGAGAAAGCGAGAAGTTGGTCTGGTGATTCCCGCTAAATTCATAACATGCACGCAAGATCGACGAAATGCGCAAGTGTTAAACGCACAATTAATCAAGGAGGAGGACAAATTTAAATATTTAAAACTTTTTGTTGAACCCTGCTGTAGAAGATATGGTAAAACTAAACATTTAATATTATACTGACAAAGATCTAGTGTCTCCATCGTGTAATATCACGTTTATTTGTTAAATCTCAAATTCGCGCCGCCGTGCTTATTAGATTGTTTTCATTAGAGATGCAGCGCTTATTATATTCGACTGTGGCGCTTACAGTACCTTCGTGAAATGTTGCATGGCTTGCTTGTGCATCTTCTTATGAGTTCTGCTAGCTTTTAAAAATTGTTTCTGATATTTTTTACAACTTTTCACCGTTCAACTTGTCCACTTTTGAAAAGTGCAATAAAAATTTTCGATTCAGAAGAAAACTTTTACCGCCTAAAGTTCTTGTCTGTGATTGGCTGTAGCTCTGTTTGTACAAAAACAATAAAATAAATATACCGTGAAAATAGCACAAAACTCGCAATAGCACGATGTCTCAAAAAAGCGTGTCCATAGACTCTATATCGAAAAAAATACATCAAAACTAGCCAGTGTGAATAATGCGCCATAAAAATGCTCAAAAACTCGCTATCCAAACATAATGAAGACTCCGCCATAGAAGCAATCAAGTGCAACTCGCTTTACATTTTTGTTATCAAAAGTTTTAAAAATACCACAGGCAACACACACGAAGGTATTGCATTTAAAACGTTAATATTCAGAAAACCATTCCAGTATTGGTCATTTAAGTATTGCAATATGTCATCTTTTGCGAAAACTTTATTCTCAATAAGAAACAGGCTATCAAAACTTCCAAGAATGATCAATAAAGACGAGTAAAGACCACAATTCTTCACCTTAGAAGAACTCCTTGCAATTCTGTTCTATAAATTTCGAATCATTCAAATAATAACAGATGTAACACCCTAGGCTTGGACATTTTCATTTGAATAATTTAGCAGTTTCTGTTTCCTGCGTTATCCCACAATATCCAGTTGCAGATTACCAGGCCCCGGGCCTGTAGCTTACCAAAATGCACGGGCCTTAAATTCGCCGAACTACTTACCATGTAATTAACATTCTGGCCTCTCCCACGCTCTCGGGGCCTCGAAAAGTATAACTCAGTCCAGGCTAGTGCCGTTACGCCATATTGTATAATCTTTTCACGAATTTACAGGGCTTTGCCCGAGTATCAGCTTCAAAATAAGCGATATGCCAAAGATTACGGGCCTCTCGAAAGCACGGACCTGTAGGTGTCAGCCTACTCAGTCTAATGGGTAATCCGCCACTGACAATATCATATTACCACCTGTTGCGGTGTGGCCTCGCGAGGTATGCAGATATAAAGTAAATCTTTTGTTTTGGCAGCATCTAAGAAATGGACGGGCTCTTGAGATGGCTTTGCAGCTTCTACGCGGACAAAGTTAGAATTCGACGAAATTTAAAACTAGGCAGTACAATAGCGTGTGGCGAACCTGTTCTACTTTGCAGTATCGAATTAACGGGTGCGAACTCTGCATTTAAGGACTATCATGAGAATAACATTACTGTAGTATATGAAAGCATTAAACCAGCGACATTGCAAGACTGCACAGTCAGTATCGAGAAGGTGAATTGTCGAGAACTCGGCGTTTATTTCACTGCTCGGCGCATCGGGAAGGCGCTAGTGAAAATAGATCTGGGAAAGTGGTATCTGTTTGAAGGTAAATCGAATTCTTTTCTGTGTAAAGGTTTTAACAGGGCCGTAGGGGCCCCTAACCAGGGAGATGGGCTGCGGTGAAGCTTAGAGGAGGAAGAATTTGTGTCTTTACGTATTTTATCTATTTGTCAGTACCACTTGGCAATTTTGTAAGGGAGGTCTTCGAAAGGATTAGCTCCTTTTACGCGAGTAGGCCTCGTTAACTGATTTACAGTATTTGGTGGTGAGGCAAACATTCCCTGGGTAAGACTTATTGCTGTCGGGCGTAGTAAAGCAGCGCAGTATTCTATAGAAACCTTGTTCAGATGACAGTGAGATTTTACGATCACCATTGACGATCACTTGTCTTCACTGGTGAGGTAACAATGTTCTTATGATCACGGAGGGATCATGCAAAGGTTTCGGTCATGGCACAGAGTGGTTATGTTATGATTGGTCAACGGACTTTGAAATATACACAGCGAGATTAAGGGATGATTTTTGTCATCACTATTCAAAAAGGGAGATTATTTTACAATCCTGGGGATGAAGGTACTTTTACAAGTATCGTGTATCATTTTTAATACGCCGGTGCAGAAATGTTTACATTGTGGTCAGCTAACTTTGTAGTCAACTTGTTTTTATACAAAAGCACATATTGAAAAGAACGCACGTCAGTAATCTGGGATTACTATATATTAGTCTTCTAGCTGATTTCACATGTGATTAATCAAAAACATAAAAGCCATATTTTTCACTGCACAATTAGAATTTTGATGAACGCCATCGAAGACTTTAACCAACGACAGAATTTGGTACGAAAATCAAATGCATACCATCTCACGGAGACTCAAACAGAAACATATCTGTCTTCCACTGTGGGCTTGCATGTGGATCGTGTGATCGTACGTCTCGCTGTTTTTTCTACATGAGGCCTATTTGGGTTATCTGCGGATATGCCAATTTCTAACACCCATGAAAACCCGAGCCCATTTAAAAAACTCCATATAACACTCCTGTTTATATAATAAAAAGGTTTATTCATTCCAATAGCACATTGACTCTTTTCACTTGGCACCAATATTTAACATTCATTTGCCGCCAATACTTAACATTCATTTCCGTCGCTTTTTGGAAGCAGTGAGCGTTTGGTCGCTACGTTATAGCAATGAAGGCCCGGTTCAAAAGTCGAACTTCTCATGTGCCGAATCGAATGCAAATGAGCACAAGACTTTGTTTAGGCTCATTTGCATTCGATTCGGCACATCAAAAGTTCGACTTTTGAACCGGGCCGAATAGTCGTTACTATTGAGTGTATAGTAGGTCAACTTTAGTCTCCCTCCCAGCCTGTTCGCACAACTGGAACAGACTGCGTAGGAGACAAGGTCAATTTGGTCAACTTGGTTGAGATTAGTGCCTGGTAGGCTGGTTCGAGAATTGCCTCTCTAAAGCAAATCCATCGATTGAACTATGTACTCATAGATTTTATTTAAGTCTAATCGAGCAAAATGCCCGATGAACTTATCTTTTCGATATATTATGTTAACTGTGTGCAATGGAATGTCTTTTTCAATCAGATAAATCAGACGAAAAGATACAAGTTGATGTGCTTCCTTCTTCACCGAAACGTTTGACAATCTCCCAACTAGGCTACGTTGCAAAACCATTGGATGACGAATTTAAAGCAACGATTAGCACGAACTCGTCGTGGCAATTATATATAGACCAAGAGTCTGTGCTGAAATTTCACGTGAAAGACAGGTTTAAACACATCATCGTGCAAATCAAAGACAAACAGTTTTTTGATGTAACAATTGACGGTTATAGTTATTTTAATCATTTAAATTGGGAAATCACGAATGCAGGCACAGTTGTTGCAAGATTTTGGCCAAAGAAGGTGGGAGAAACGAAATTGATGGTGAAGATGGTCGATAAGAGATCAAACTCCAAGCACTGTTTTACAGTACTCGTCAATATCATTCATACACCTTTTTCACCTCAGCTAACTTTGGAGTTTTTTCAAAAGTTTAAGTCTGGCAATGTCCCGAAGGAATGTACAGCTGGCAAGGACTTTATTTTCGAAATGAAGTTGTACGACATATTTGGGTATCCTATGCGTCACGATACCACAGCGTTATGGGATGTTGACGTAGAATTAATGGCTCCTAAGAGAAGAGCAAGAGAGCCACTGGAAGTCGCAAGCATTCAAAAGACTACATCTGGAAATTCGGCTGCTGTTGCTGTCAAGGTGGCATTTATAATAGCTGGTGACAGAGAAATAAGAGTTGTCGTTAATCCTTCTTCACCAAGGCAATGCCATGAAAAAATTTGTATCAAAGTATTGCCTTCTACTCCAAATGCATTAACCCATGTGAGATTCAGACCACAAAGCCCCATTGTAGACGAGAGATTTTCGCCAGATTCTTCAGTAGTGTTTTGTAATCAGTGGTCAATTTTAGAAGCGAGTGTCATTGATGCCTACAGCAATGTTATCCAGAGTTGTGAGGAGTATGAAATTTCTTTGGAATTGTCCAATGGGATGGATAGTGGAATGGAATATGCCACGGAGGGAGAATTTGAGAATGTAACATTTAGAGCCTTATTAAAATTGACAGTAATTAGCGTTGCTGATTTGTTGATAAAGTTCACCGATAAGACTGATCCTAGTCATGAAGTCTATAATTTGAAAGAAATTCAGGTACGAGTGGTCGACGCTCCAATCTGTCTGGCCAGATCGGAGTTCACTTGTCCTTATATTTTCACTGCTGGTGAAGAGGCTGAACTCGAGATTCATCCATTCGACGTATTTGGTTGTCCTTTTCCTGCCAATTCAACCTCAAATTGTAACCTCAAGGCAGAAATTGTCAACAACCCGCTTGCTGAATTAAATGAACCCGAGAAAACCATCGAATTCAAAGTAAAAAAGACAGAATCGAAAGTTCGTCGTTACTTTTCCATCGTTCTGACCAAGGCTGGTGTTAGGTGGCTGAATATTCTCAACAAGGACACTGATGACACGAAAATGCTACACATTTGTGTTAAGCCAGATTTAAAAAATACTCACTGGGAGCTGCTTTCGCGTCCAAGAGATTCTATTGTTAGGGCAAAGAGGTTGGAGTATACAGTGGGTTTATTTGATCGTTTTGACAATGAAGTGCCGAGACGTACATCTATCGAAAGTATCCCATATCCTGTGAAACTAGCTGGTCCAGATGATGGTATGGGGTGTGCTGGAAAACTATCAGAAATAGACGAAGGCAATGAAGTTATAATTTCGTATCATTTCACGGAATCTGGAAGCTGCACTATTCGCTTGGCAACAAGGGACAGCAAGGATAGTTGGGCTACAATCTCGACTTCTGTTCAAGATGCTCCCTTAGACTCGTATTATTCTTCCGTCGAGTGGTCTCCCAAGTATAAAGATATTCCGAATCAACCTGTTTTTCAAGACGATGAGTCTTTTCAATGCTGCTTGAAATTGAAAGACATTGCAGATCGTGACTTCGACGAAAAGATTGACAAACGTAGTGTTAAAGTCAAGTATGATAAAACTGAAGTGAAAGGCGTAAAAGTTTCTTCGTCTGCAAACAAAATCGGATGCTACACTGCTGTTGTTCCATTAAAAGATGTTTTAAAAGATCATGATGCAAACCCAAAATTTTGGTTCTTTGTGGATGGCATACAACTGAAGAAGGCTTTAGTTTTTCCACAATACGAAAATTTTCAAAAGTACAATGATGACGCATGCACTGTGGATTCTTCTTCGTCGATTCACTGCTACGGTGTAAAAAGGAGCGAGATTATTGGAGAAGATTACATGTACTTGAGCAATATCACAAGAGTGTGCAAGTTGCAAGAATATCCTAAAGTTCAAGAGAAGATTACAATGCAACGCACAGTTACAGTCATTGAATTGCCTCAAGAATGCAAAGTACATGAATGTCGGAACGTATTGCTGCATCTACTCAGAGCAACCTGCTATCGTAACCAGGCCTTTCAAGCAGAAAAATGTAGAGAGGAGTGGGAAAATATGGCAAATGAACATTACGAGAAGTACAAGACAGGCGAAGATGTTGACAGTAATTCTCCTACTTTTTGTCGCCAAATCAAAGAAAAATACGCCAAGCTTATGGCATCGTACCACAATGCAGCCTGTGAAGAGTTCTTCAATTTCTTCAATGCTGATCGTGGTCAAAGTGAGATCGATCTTCATGGACTGTTAGTTGTTGATGAAAACAAGCTTCAAGATTATGAACGCCAACTTCGTTCAAAGGGTCAGATGAGTAATGCCAAAATTAAGAAAAGAATTGACGAAGAACGTGATCGGGGTAACGAGGCCATCAGGTATTATTTTGTTCTTGTGGTAAAACTATATTTATTCTGCATGTATTTCTGTGGCACTAGTTTTAGGTCATTAACTGTATTAACGACTGTTGTATCATCTGGCTTTCGACTGAATAAAAGATAAGTTGCTATACATCGGTAGTAGTACAACCCGATTAGCCAGTTTTAAGCGTTAAATTAACCTTGAAATTAGGCTTTCTGATAAATCATCTTTAGTAAAACCCATATTGTCAAACCCCTTTTACAAGGACACCTCTTTTCAATAACATGCCAAGCCTACATAACTTTAAACTCAGTGCCAGTAGTTGTATAAAGGCTGGTTCCAGCCCGATTTTCATTTACCTCTATAATCCGCCCCCCTATGATTTTTTCGGTTTTATTTTGTTCTCAAATGATCATTTCAGACACAAAAAAGGAAGATCAAAAATCAACTATTTTCCGTTTTATTTT
>JAOBYK010507566.1:0-13001 GCA_025434845.1 Phenganax subtilis
GGGAGTACTTATTTCCTAGGAAATAAGTACTGGGGGAGTACTTTTTGTCAGGGAGTACTTTCATCCTGCTACACCGGAAAATAACCCGATTAGAGGAATAAAAGGCGTAATATATTCTACTATAAATTTCACGTCTTGTCGCAAGGGCTCGTTATCTGAAAGTTCTCTTCCTAAATCTGTACCATTTTCGATAAAATTTAAGTGCTCGAGGAACTCAGAAAATTTTCCTATAAAAACGTCCGTAAACATATCATTTGTTTTACTTAACTGATCACGCTTGTAGTTTTGCATTATTTGCTCTAAAGTCTTCTCGGAAGCTTTTTTGATATAAGCCTGAGTGTAGTATCCACCTCCTGGACGGGAAAGTTCTTTTGCAGAAGCAAGTTTTAGTAAGGTTTCTCTAATGTTGCTCATTTGTTGCGTATTAGGATCACTCATTTATTATAAGAGGAAAATTTTCGATTTTTCTGGGATCAAAGATCCCTTAGTGTTTTTTTTTAGACTTCGTCGCATGTAGTGTGTTTTTGTTTCGGTTCATGGTTTTGAGGGTCCACCGCTAAGACCCGATTCCCCAACCTATTATGCAAATGAGGCTGAGTTGCTGACGTTTTTCGTGGGGGGTGGTCGCGTGAAAAACTAGCCTGGGGCGTTCTGTGACTGGGTAAATTTTCTTGCTGACGTCAGCGAAATAAAAGTGGGGTAAATTTTCTTGCTGATGTCAGCGAAATAAAAGTGGGGTAGAATGTGGTGTTTTCTATCTACTATCCTTTGATGAAAATCTGTTGGCGGTGAAAATTCTTTGATGAAAATTAAGTTGTCTGTTGCGCGGTGAAAATTCTTTGATGAAAATCGAGTTGCGATAATGTGCTGCTTAGAAGAAGACGAAAAGATCTATAACTTATTTGTTTTTGTATTAACCGTTCTAGCAATATATTTGTTAAGCCGTCTGTTATAAAAAAGACAGCAGATATGTGTTTAGCTGAAGACGAAGAATTCGACGTTTGCGGCTTGTTTGTTTTTGCTGTTGTCCTACTGGCTATACATTTGCTAGGACTTTTTTATATTTTTGTATAGGATATTATTGGATATAAGAGATGAGCGAACGAATGGGTATCGTAATCTCTACATTTGTAAACGAAGAGGAATTGGTTATTTGTATTAAGCGTCATAAAGAATTAATACTTTCTTTATTCGAAGAGAATCAACCCAATATATTGCTTAGTTCGGAACCATTAGATATACAGGATTTATTAAGATCCAATCAGAAAATTCTTGCAGACACATCCAAAAATTATATCAAATTATTGGAAGAAGCATATGAATAAAAAAAGAATGATGTGCAAGTATAAAAAAGACTAGACATTTTTGAAATTATAGCATCGCGATAACAACAACAGTAAGATGGACGCCTTTGTAAATTCTTAGGAATCACGAACGAATATTGTTCAGGAAATTGAAGTGAAAGTACCAATGAGTGCAAGTTTCTATCCTAGAGTTACTGCGCTTGTGAATTGGGTTTTGCTTGATGAAGAGGGTGGACCAGCATATAGAGACTTTTAGCATGCAGCGTTTTCTACGCGACGGCAACGCCAGGGAGTGCGAAGGGCCTGAGTCCGACAAACGTCATCACAGCTTGTTCCCGCTAAATTTTGAATACTTTAGCATTGAGCAAAATTTGTTGACGACGGTAAAAAACCTCTTACGAAAATGTCTTCGTTTAGAGAAATGCGAGAATTGCTTCTGCTTTCATATGATAACAAATTCATATCTGATACGGAATAAACTATCCTCTACGATTCTTTCAAGTCGAAAAACCCTGACTTTTCCTATGAAACCTATCCCGCTTTTTCGCTCCGAGATGTAGAAGAGGCAGAATGCAAGGCTGAGTTTAGAGTTTTAAAGCAAGATTTACCTCGTCTTCGAGAGGCTCTCAGGATACCAGAGAGTTTCAAATTGGAACAGAGAAGTGTTTGTGATGGTATGGAAGGCTTGTGCATGCTTTTGAGGCGAGTTTGTTACCCTTGTCGATATAGCGACATCATACCTCGATTTGGTGGCAGGCCAGTGTCGGTTATCAGTCTAATCACGATTCGTGTTATCGATTTTATTTTTGATATGCATTGATACCGGATCTCCGAGTGGAATGAAACCATATTAAATCCTGTTGCTCTGCAAAGTTATGCAGATGCCATAGCAAGAAACGGTGCCCCACTCAACAATTGTTTTGGTTTTGTAGACGGAACAGTCCGTCCAATTTGCCGCCCTGGAGAAAACCAAAGGGATGTATATAATGGACATAAAAGGGTTCATGCCCTTAAATTCCAATCCATCGCTTTACCCAATGGTTTAATTGGACACCTCTATGGTCCACTGGTAAGTCTATTGGCCCATGAATTTTAATTCAGTTAGTCTATTACGAAGTTCATAACAAATTTTTAAATGGTAAAACTTTTGTCCAACCTACTGTATTAAAAATCTCTTGTTTCGCAGAAGGTCTACGACATGATGCAGGCATCCTGGCCGAGTCTGGACTCTTGCAGGATCTACAACAGCAAGCTTATTCACCAACAGGGCAGCCTATGTGTATATATGGCGATTTGGCATATCCTCTTCGTGTTCACCTTCAAACTCCATTTCGGGAAGCACGACTTACACCACTTATGCAGGAGTATAATAGGTCAATGAGTCAACAAAGAATAGCAGTCGAGTGGCTATTTGAAGATATTGCAAATTCTTTCAAGTATACAGATTATAAGAAGAATCTAAAAATTGGTTTAAGTAGTGTGGGTAAAATGTATGTAGTATGTGCCTTGCTTAGAAATGCCATCACCTGTCTTTATGGCAATCAAACTTCTAAGTACTTTGAACTTGACCCACCAACACTAGAGGAGTATTTTCAATAAACTGACAGGGCAACTGTACAAGGAAAACCAAAACCCGCATACAAGAATCATAACAACATTGTCTACAACAGTGAACTTTTTATAACAAATAAATTTCCCTTTAACAAAAAATTTAACAAGATAAGTATCAAGGAGACGGAAATGATTTCTTCTTTTTTGAAGTACTAATCATTGTTATTTATATGGAGGGGTTATATATTTCAAGAGTATGATCAGTTTGAAATGAATAGATATTATATAGGGAAATCATTTTTTTAACTCAGTGAAATATTGTTTGGTGAGAAGAGAACAACCAGCTCCCTTGATATTTAACTGTTTATGGTCTGGTTGGAAAGGGCTATAAACCCTAGTTACCCTCTATAAAAATGTAAAACAAACATAAACGCAACAAACAGGCTCAAACCTGCATCTGGAAAACAATGCCAAGTGACTACTTGTTTTTAGGGTTGATGTGTAATAACTTTTTGTAGTAATGCCATTAAAGCTTGGTTTTGTTGCATCTGCTGTTGCTGGAATGTTTGCATTACCTCATTCTGGGATTGCACCATCTGCATAATCTGTTGTTGCTGTTGTATTTGTTGTTGTTGAGCTTGCAGTTGTATCTTTTGGTCGTGTTTTCTTATTTCCAGCTCTTGTTCAGCTTTCTCTTTCAAAAAGGTTAAAGCACCTTCTGTACTTCTTCTTGTCTTCACTTTCTTGGTTGTATCCAAAGCATCAAGTTGTTTTTTCTCTTTTTAGTTTGCCCCAATCTTTCTAGGGCTTTGTTTCGTACATCTTCTGCAGCAGCTTTCTCCATCTTTTCTTTGCTTCCTATGTTTTCTTGCACTGTTTCCTCTTGATCAGTGAGCTCCTCTATCAATATATCCTTTTCATCCAGCTCATCCACATCTATACCACTTGCAGCTTTTTCCTCACGTCTGTTCTTTTTGAACTTATTCTTAAGTAAATTCCATCTGTCTCGAACTGCTCTCTTCTCCTTAATGCGAAAGATAATATCTTTTGCTGCATTAAGCCTGTCTGCAATTTCATCCCAAATTCTCCCTCTGTCACGACTTCCCTTTCTATGGTGAAAGATATCAGAAGCTAGCATTTCCCTCAGCAGAAAGATGTCATGTTCCTTCGTCCACTCCATCTGAGTGCTACAATTTCGGGAAAAGATGTACTTAAGGCCTGGTTTGGCAGAATAGCTGACACCAAACAATGGTTGACATGTATCCTGCTTTGCTTCCATCCTACTGGGAATCTTTCAATGTTGTTACAACCAACTTTTCTGACTCTATAGGATGGAGACAGAACAGGGGGTATACTTGTACACATGTACACAATGCAACTGCATGCTAAAGGCTGTTAGCAAGCATTTTTAAAGCATGGAAAGCATGTAAAAGCCACGCACATTTGGGACAATTTTCCTTTTACGTGGTGCATGTATGCCCTATTCATGTATAAGAATATTTGTACTTACGTGCCTTTATTCCTGGACTCCACAGCCATTCTCAAACTAACAAAAACAAAAGAAACACAATGATGGGAAAAAAACACTAAAAAAACTTCATGAAAGACATTAGATGATTTATTTATCGCTCTGCTCCGTTCATACCTAAAATTTGAAGAGAAAGAAGAAAATGTATACTCACGTTTCCCTACAACGCCAAAACATGCAGTTTCACATTGGCGCGTGAAAGGCGACGGCAAATTTCAGATTCGAGGCATGCGCACATCGTTACCGGAAGTAAAGCTGCACTTCCGCGTGGCGTTGCTGTTGTCATGTATCGCGACGCTAAAGGTCCCTTATGAAATAACGACGGAGGAAAATATATCGATACCGTATTTGTTCAGCAAGATGTGGCACGAAATGAAACATGTTTGGAACAAGTCAAAGAATCAAGTTTGTGCTCAATGTGACAATGCGTATTTTAAACAATGTGTTCGGGAAACAAAACTGTATTGTCATGGTAAAAACGGTGTAGAAGAACGCAAGATAAAATGTATATTTTTAGATAGTCAATCGCACTATATGTATTGTAATTGTCAAGTTTGTTCTGATTTTTGTTTGAAAGGTACACTGTTTTAAGAAATAAAAGGATTTTTTCTGTAAAAAATGACTCATTATTCTTATGTTTAAGCTTGAGAGCAAGCGAGTGAGCGAGCGAGCGAAAGGATGGAGTACAAACAAGTTGTTGTTATTAACGATTTAGTACAAAAAATGATATTAAAAAATGTAGCGCGTAGATACGATGTGAGTGAGAATTGGTTACAATCTCAATTGACAGCGTGTGTACAGAAAATGATGAGAATATTCATGGTTGAAGAAATGATGAAGAATCGACTTAACGTGTTGAAAAGAAGAGGTTTCGATATACCATCGTGTTCAAGCGCTCAAAATACCATGAGTATACATGAAGACTATATGGCAACTTATGCTAATTATCTGGACTCAAATTACGTGTTTGATTGTGAGCGATTTGACAAGGTTTATTTAATAAAAAATGTTGAAAAAACTCCCCCTTTTTGTAAACCTACTGCGATTATTAGACGTATTAGTCGAGAGTATATTCGAACCGAAAGATGTGAAATCAAAGAAAGATATATACCTCATGCTACAAGAATGGGGTTATTTCTATTAGTGCTGTTATGGCTGCTGCGAGTTCAGATGCTGAGGTTATGAGGGATTTTGCAAGCACGATTAGCATGGATCGATTAGCATGTTGCTTACGGAAGTCTAAAGAATGGATAAGAGCTCAACCAACACATGTTTTGCATAAGATGCTTCGAGAATACGACGTCAAACAGCTGTTGATTAATCGTATCAAGATGGCAACGAAATTTGCTAATCTACCAGTAGTAAATGAATTGATGAATATTTCAACTTTAAAAAAGCTATACGAACGTTTCTTAGAGAAATACCTAATGAAATTTGATAGAAGTAACTTTAGACGCATATACAAATTGAAGAGCATAGTTGAGGTCGAACCATGTTATGAACCGCATATGTATTCCTATAATTATACTTGTCGTCGTGAAGTGGATCTTGTAGTTCATGGTTTTTATGCAGAAAGTGAGGCTTATGCAAAAGATTGCTATTTTGTATTATATTCAGAAAGATATGCATGAAAAAAACTATTACCAATTAGTAGACTGTTTAATAAATGAAGCAATTAAATTATTCTAAGTACGATGAGCATAAAAATGTAGTATATCTATTAAATCGTACTTATATTGTTCAAAAAATGAAGTAAGCTTATAATGATCAAATTTTCTTCTACTTTTACCCATTGTAACTTTCATCTGGTAGAACTCGAACGACAAACAAATCCAAATGAAACTACTTGTGTAGACAGGGCGTGGATATATCGAACTCGACAGAATTTCAAACGACACTGTTCTGACAATTTATTCACAAACAAAGAAGATGGGAACGGGTCTCGATTCATGACTACACTTGACGGTACAACAGCTCGTAGAAGTTGACAGGTAGACGAATAAGCAAGATGTTGTAGGTCGGAGTGGTATCAGTTAAGATCGGTTCGAAGTAAACATAACAATTGAATAGAAACTAACTATAAACTACAATAACGATAGGTGAAAAATTACGATGAACATGACATGAACAATTAACAACTGATTAACACGAGAACACATACTTGATTATATAACATGCAATCCTCTAATCTCTAGCGAACTAGCTTTAGCATCGCGCGTTCGAAATATACAATTTAGCGGTGAATTTGAAGTTTTAACTGAAGCACAGATTGCTTGCTACAGCTTATGAATTATGCATGCACTTCAACGAAATGAAATGATAATTAAGAAAGGTTAAACTGCTTTATCGCTGGCTTTTGGCCAAAAACAATAACCTGTTATTGAAACGAATGTAACGTAGTATCTATGTACTCAGTTTGGTTTGCACACGCACTTTTAGAACTCGTATAGTTTTTTACTTTAGCCAATGCAGCAAGTAGAGTTTTGCCAATGTGGATAGATTATGAATCCCAACGCACCAGTATCACTATATTCCCACTAGGATTCCAATATAAAACAAATGCTTCAATCAAGCGTCCAAAGCTGAATACTCTAAATCTCGTAGCACGCAAAATAACTGCCGAATATGGTTGAGTTGCCTGTATTTATGCATAAATACCGGAACATGAAAATAATTTGTTTTGCGCAACGGAAAATATTGAGGTTTAAATAAGCTACCGCAATTGCGCATTTACTTGCTAAAACGCGCTTTATGCTAATGAAATATACGCAATTTGTGGGAAGATTTCGTTCACAGGGGAAAATAACAACCTATTTGTTTGGGTATTAAACTACCTAGAAAACATCCCATCACGAATTCTAGATTTCCCGTTTCAAAACCAACATTCCAGCCCCTTAAAGCATTTAAAGGCTTTACCTAATTCAGTATGGTTGGAAACTACTAAAATTATTATATGAAAGTTAAATTCTTCTTGCATGTTCTCACCATCCGTATTTATTCTAAATTGATAATTAGCACAATTGTGCACCACAAGTTCTACTTATCGTTTATTGAGTTCCTTCAGATTCAAGGAAGATGATCTTGTCCACTGGTCTCACAAATACGTATGTGCTTGTCTTTATCTTCACTGAGCGCACCAGTCCATCATTCCGGTTGGTGGTTACTTCTACAACACGCCCTAGTGGCCAAGAACATCGCGGTGTTTTCTCGTCCATGATGAGCCCAACATAGTTGACTTACAAATTCCTACGTTCCTTAATCCATTTCTGTCGTTCTTGCAATGACGGTAGGTACTCGCGTATTCAGCATCTCCAAAATGCGTTTGCCATATGCTGAACTTGTCGCCATCTCTTGGTTCCATACATGTCGTCTTTTGAAAAGATTCCAGGTGGGCTTCTTCGAGCTGCTCCGCAAAGGTAGAAGGTGGTTAGGGGTTAGTGGTTCCAGGTTACGTGGGTCATCGGATAATTTTGTAAGAGGTCGCCCGTTGACGATAGCTTCCACCTCACACATCAATTTGCTGAGGCTCTCATCGTCCATCAACTGTTCCTTAATGATGGCTTGCATCACCTTTCGTACCGTGCGAATGCACCTTTCCCACACTCCGCCATGGTGTGATCCAGCAGGTGGATTGAATGTCCACTTAATATCTTTCTGAACCAGAAAATCATGAACCTGCACTTGGTTCCAATTTGCAGTTGCTTCACACAACTCTCTTTCTCCCCTTGTGAAGTTACCTCCGTTGTCGGATCGTACTTCCTCTGGCATACCTCTTCTGGAAATTAATCTTCTTAACGCATTGATGAATGATTCAGTATCTAATGAATTCGCTACTTCGATGTGAATGGCACGTAGTGTTAAACACGTAAATATCACCCCGTATCTTTTTGCGGTTGTTCTTCCTCGTCGGACCACAAATGGGCCAAAGCAATCTACGCCAGTAAAGGGAAATGGTGGTTTCTCTGGTGTAATGCGATCTTTTGGCAGACTTGCCATCTTTTGCTCGATGGCGGGTGCCTGTCTTCTCCTGCAGCTGATACATTCGCCAAGAATCCTCTTGAGTGATGGTATTCCTCCAATGATCCAAAATCTTTGCCTAACGAGGGACAAAGTGTACTCTAGGCCTGAATGCCCTTATAGATGGTGATAAAACTTGATCAAAAGGTTCCCTATGTGGTAGTTTTTCGGTAGAATAATTGGGTGTTGTAAATCCTTGCCAACTGGGGCTTGATGAAGGCGACCTCCAACGCGAATAAGATCGTTCTCAAGAACTGGATCAAGTTCTACAAGCGAACTTGACTTGCTGAGATTTCTGTTGCTTGCAGGGTCCTTTTGAAGATGACGAAGTTCATCCTTGAAGCAGCTATGCTGAACTCTTTTCAGAATCAAAGTTTCCGCACTCGCCAGCTCTTTCAAGTTGATGGGTTGAATAGATTTAGTTGCTTGATCATCCGCAGGTAAGCCTTGTTTTTCGGAGTTGAACAAATCTTCGAAGGTTTTAAAGATAGTGGAGTATCCATGCCAGCACTCTTATTAGTTTGCTCCACGAGGAAAACCTCTCAAAGATTTCTGCACCTTGCATTGCCTCTGATGCAACGTTTATGTATGTTATCAAGTTCTTCTTCATCTCAGGATCACCTTCTGGGATATGCAGACTTAGCTCTTCAGGTCTTTTTGGCCATGTTTCAGGAGATTTCGACAGAAATTCCGGGCCCTTGATCCAACGTTGAAGAGAGTCAGCAGGAACTCCTCTAGATGCGTCATCCACTGGATTTTAGTTGGTGTGAACATAGTTCCACTGGCTAGGAGTTGAAGCATCGTGTATTGCCGTATTGTCAGCGCTTTCTATGTACCTCAAGACACAGGTACTGTTTGTCCAGAAGAATGATTCGTCAGTGGATAGACTCAGCTCACTTCTCGTCATTTTCTTTAAATTGGTTGACACTACAGCAGCTGATAATTCCATGCGTGAAATAGTAATTGATTGGGTAGGCGCCAGCCTTGATTTGCCCAAGACAAATGAGCATTTTACATTACCGGAATGGTCAGTCATTCTAAGGTATGTCACAGCTCCACAACCTTGCTGAGAAGCATCAGAGAAATGATGAAGGGTAATGGATTTGACTGCTTCCATCATTGCTGGCCTGAAACAACGTTCTATAGCAAGTTTCTGAATGTTCGGAAGATCAATGAGCGACGCCTGCCATCGGCTAAGGAACTCATCCGAAATCTTGTCGTTCCAATCAAACTTTGATCGACAAAGGTCTTGCAGAATTATCTTTGCAGTTAGTATAAACGGAGCTACGAATCCAAAAGGGTCGTAGACGGAGCTAACGATTGACAATATTCCCCTTCTAGTCGTGGGTCGGTCCTTTATTACGATTGAAAAGCCAAATGTGTCCGATGACATATTCCACTGCACACCGAGTGCCCTTTCTATAGGCATCTTGTCAAAATCCAAATCCTTGACTTAAGCTGACCTCTGGGATTCTGGTATAGACTGTTACACTTTCTTTGAGTTAGATAGCCATTTGGTTCGATTGAAACCTCCCTTTGCTAGTAATTCTCATAGGTTCTTTGCTAGTTTTACTGCTTCGTCGTTGCTGCCAACTGACTTCAGACAATCGTCAGCGTAGAAATTGCGATTTACCGTTGCGATAGTTTGGTCATCAAAGGATGCTGCGTTATCGGCTGCTGTTTTCTTAAGGGCGAAATTTGCGCAACTCGGACTTAATGCACCTCCAAATAAGTGCACATTCATTTGATATGCTTCAGGCAGATTGTTTAAGTTGCCATCTGGCCACCACAGGAATCGAAGAGCGTCACGATCACTTTGTCGTACACGTACTTGATGAAACATTGCTTCGATGTCCGAGATGAACGCCACAGGTTCCTGTCGAAAACGACCTAATACGCCAACAAGGGAGTTGGTTAAGTCCGGCCACTGTAAGAGCTGGTCATTAAGGGAAGTATTATCGTACCTTGCTGAGCAATCAAAGAACACTCTGACTTTACGTGGTTTTTGCAGATGGAATACTGGATGGTGTGGCAGATACCAGCACGTCCCTAATTGTCCAACCTCTTCATTGTTGATCTTGCTAGCATAATCTTTGGCTAAAAGGCTGTTCATGAACTCTTTATACTTTCCATGGAGATCTGGATCCTTAAGCAGTCTCTTCTTCAGCAGCTGGAGTCGATTTTCAGCTTGAATTCGGTTGTTCGGAAGATTGAGAGGATAGGTTTTCCATGGAAGTGCAATTTCATAGTGATTATTTTCTAGTGTTACAGTTTTTTCCATGATTCTGATAGCTTTCAGATCATTACGAGACATGGTTGGCTTTGCATCATATTTTCTGTCGTTGAACTCAAAGTTGCAGAAGTTCTCAAATTGTTGTTCTAGACTGCGATTGGCTTGAATGAAGTTTGATGCTGGAGTCTTTTCCATTTTCTTGCCCAGGGGGCCATTCAGTGTCCAACCAAGTGCTGTTCGAGTAGCAAAAGGTCCTCCATTTTGGCTTTCTCTTGTTTCATGAGGCTGCAGCGCGTTTGGTACATTATTTCCGATTAACAAGCCCACTTCTTTGTCGATATGAGGAATCTTAATACCTTGGAGATGCGGCCATCTGTCTACATCTTCTTGTTTGCCAATAGCATCTGCAGGTACTGGCAAGGTTGGTCTCGAATATACCATTGGCAATTTAATATTGTAATTGCTTTTGAGATCTGAAACTTCCATACTAACCATGGAGCAGTTAATCGGTGTGTTTTCGCCTTGCATCGTTGTTAGCGATAACTTTGTTCTTTTACCTTTGGTACCTAGCTTTCTTAAAAGAGCATCCGTGCAGAACGTGGTATTGGATCCTGAATCCAAAAAGGCATACGTCTCCACTGCCCTGGAATCCCCCAAGATTCTAACTTGAACTGGAACGATCGCGATCCCTGTAACTGTATTCTCTTGCGCGACCTTGGATTTAACGTAGCCATTAGTTGAAGCTTTCGTCGCTTGTTTCTTGTCTGAATTTTTTTTCTTTTTGTCGTCTTTCTTATCATCGTTGGTACAGGTTGTCGCATTTACCTTAGGATGGAGAAAGGTAGAGTGTTTCCCAGGACATCCTTGGACTTTACAGAAGCTATCCTTGGGGCAAGAACGGACGAAGTGACCGGTAGTCAGACAGTTGTGGCAAAGCTTCTTTTCTTTTGTGAAATTTTGTCCCTCTTCAAACAATAGCTTGCGGAATTTTTTACAGCGAGAAAGCGAATAGTTTGAGTGACACAGGAGGCATTGTAATGACTGCTGAGTAGTTTGACTGGAGAAACCGTGCCTTTTGCTTTTGAAAGAAGGATTCGGAGCCTTTACCTTGCTGTCAGTGGTAGCAATCTTTCCAAAGACAGGATGAGTCGTAGCTCTCGCCTTCGTTGTCACGAACTCGTTGATGTCCTTTATTGTAACGTCCCTTTCTTCAATCATGATGATTCTATCGACAGTTTCTTGCCACTTGAGTCTCATTGCATAAGGTAGTCGGTCGATTATTTTCTTCAAGTTGTCGTAGTTGTTCAGTTTGTCCAAACATCCGATTTCTTCTAGAGTATTTGTGCAACTCTTCAATTGCACAGAAAACTGTTGCAACGCGGTCACGTCTTCGTTTTTTATTGGCGGTCCTTCAACCAATCTTTGTACGTGGGCGGCAGCAATATGATAGCTCTGTCCAAAGCGTTCCTTTAGAAGTTTTCTTGCTTCCTTGTAGCCTTCTTCTTTGCGCATCGATAGGCAGCTTTTCATTAACTCTTGTAAAGAGCCAGAAGTATATTATATCAGATAGTATAATCGAGCACTTAGACTGACTGTTTTGGCTTCAATAAGATGCTTGAAAAAACGAATGAAATCACAATAATCTATAGGATTACCACTGAAGGTCTGCATACTCGGTTGTGGGAGGGTCAAGGCTTGAACACCTTGTTGTTGCTGTTTGATAAGTCGTTGCAGGGCTGTGCTCTGTTGGTCTTGTACTTCAATGAGTTTTTTGAAGGATTCTTCCTGAAAGCTGGTCACTGCGTCAGGTCTGCAAATAGGCGTTGAGTTTGACACAAACTTGGGCAAGACTGTTGCTTGATTAGGTTCCTGATGCTCTGTTTTTCTTGACGAGGCATATCCATTGGTTGGGATTGTTGCTCTTGTTTGTCCTTAACTGACTTATCACTATAGACCTCAGATTCTATGCGCTCGTAAACTTCCTTTTCTGCTTCGGCTGCAGCAATCTCCCTTTGTAATTGAAGCTGTTTTCTACGCTGCTGTAAGTATAGTTCTTCTACTTCAAGCTGGTGTAAGCATTCAAGAACATTAGCCTCAGCTTTGAGAGCAGCCTTTCTTCCTGTAACTTTCGCTCTCGCACTGGTTGTGCTTTGCACCGAACTGTGGCAGCCTGAACGTGTATGGTAGGAAGCCTTCGAGCCTACATTGCTCACTGAGTCTTCAGGTTGGATGGCGGAAACAGTAGATGGTAAAAGGCGGGTTCCAGGACATTTTCATTTTGACTTTTTCAGTTCTCAAATGGTGTTTTCAGACTCAAAAAAAAAGATCAAAAATTGATTTTATTTTTCTTATTTTATTCTCAAATGGT
>JAOBYK010507677.1:0-12999 GCA_025434845.1 Phenganax subtilis
AAGATGCTATGAAGGCACGATGCTTTTACATGATGTGTAAAATCAGCTAGTTTTCAGGCAGAATAATGTAGCATAATGGGTGCAATTTGACAAATTTCATTTAAAATGGGAGGAATGGACCATTGGAAATAATCACATGGGGAGAGACCAACAGCAAAAACTACAGGATAGTGCAAACTGAAAGCTTCAAGAGATATACAATTGAGCAGTACTCTACATGAAATTATTTTGAAATGTCAGCACGTAATACTCACATTCAGGGAAGCCTGTATTATCTTCCAAACTTTAGACCTATCAATGATTTTTCGGCCACCACCAGGAAAAATTTCAGAAAGAGCTTCGTAGCAAAGTGCCTGTAGGTCTTCTGTTTCTGTTATTTCATTTTCTACAGTTAAAGAAAGTGTACGTGAGCACCTAAAATGTGTGTACCCTCAAAGCAAAATGTAGCACTCTTGACGGTTTACATATGAAATATTCATCTTTTAACTTCGTCCTGTATCTTGCTGTTATAAAGGTTTAAATTATTACAGTCCAATAAGGATTAATAATAGCCAAAATAAACGTATATAGTTTCAAACGTCGCGCCATTAAACAAAGAGTCAACTGGATATCCCTGGGGCACCGCTGCACGAATAAAATCGTCTGACACTGCCACTGGCTATATATGTTACCAAAATAAAAGGTATAAAGACTGAAACGCCCTTTTGGTGAACAAGAGGTTAAAAAACGTTAAGAAGCAACAGTTGGGCAAACAAACTCATTACTTCTGTGCTTTTGTCGAAGGATTATGTGTCGTTCTATCTGTAAACACGTGGTCTGTGAAGCAAACGCGAGAAGCCTCAAAAATCAATAATGCATTTCACTGAACTTACCTCTTAGAACATCACCGAGTTCTCGTGATGCTTTGCATATTAAGGCAATCAAAGATTCTTTCTCTAGAGGCATCTTGAGCGAAAATATTTGGTATTTTATTCCCAATTATACTCTCTCGTCCTCGTTGGCATCACATGTGGTTAGCACACAGTAACTCAAAGTGCATCATGGGAAGTTTTACCTGCGATCTGGGTCGAGGTTGCCTGCGATCAGGCAATGAATCGAGAAAATGGTACCGAAAAGACAACATGGACGACAACCACTTCTCTGGAGCGATTTGGAAATGTTTTATTTGCGGTAGTTTCGTCGCTCTTACCCTGAGAGCTTTAATGGGCCACTACTTTGCAGTACATAGCAACGCACCAAACTTCTACGCAAAATGTGGAGTGAATGATTGCCCTGCTACTTTTCGAAGGTATCACTCTCTCTACAAACACGTTGCGAGCAACCATAGAAAAGAGTACGATTTCAACCCAGCTGCCCAACAACGCCATCCTGAAGCACCCGTAATTATAAACATCAACCCGTGTACTCTTGAAAACGGAGAAGATGCTAATGACCGAGGCAATTCTCAGAGTCAATGGAGTGACAACACTAGTGACAGTGACTCATTTAGTGATTCATCTGACTTTGGTGAATCTAGTGATACGAACGAAGCTCAGACAGAAACTATAAGGTATTTTAACAAAAACGTTATCATAATGCATTGTTGGAATCCTGGCTAATTTATCTTTCAACACTTTTAGAACTTTGATTTTAATCGAAATGAAGCACTGTTTGTACTAAAGGTTAAAGAAAGGAACAGCATAACTCAGGTATTTTATTTATGTAATGGCATGTAATTTGTCATGTGCAATGTTATGTAATTCAACCCATTAAGTTGCATTGTGGTCTGTTTCTCTCCAGCACAAAATGTTTTAGTTTATGAAAATGCTTTAATCTTGTTAAGTTAACATGTAAATACAGTATTAAGAATACTATAACAAATAGTTTTCTCTTTGACTTTGTGCTTATCAAGTTCAGATGTTTCATCCATTTCAATCATGTACAACTAGTGGTGCCACCTGCTAGAACAGGGTGAATTACTGGGGACTATTGCGGCTTACTGGCTCAACAGATGACATAAGCAAATATTTTTGATAAACCATTAACATGAAAGGGTCTTCAGTCTCCCCTTGATGAGTACATTTGTCTAGCAATAGTGTACGGAGAGTGGACACTAGGGTGCATTGAAGTATAATATATTTTTCAAAAATTTCGTCAAGCTTCTTTATAAGTGCAGTGCTTTTATGTATTATTTTCTTTCTAGGTTGCTCTTGATAATATAATTGAAAGCACATCAAACATTGTGAGTAGCACCCAAGAGCTTGCCAAGAGAAACTTGATTAGTGCCTGGAAAAGTGGTGACCACGGTGGAGAATTCTTAGAAACTGTGACGAAAACATTTGAAAACATTTCCCAGCCTTTTGCATCGATGAAAACCAATTATTTGCAGACAGAATACATAAAAAGAAACTTTAATTATGTTGGAATTAAAGAGATAGTACTTGGAAAAAAGCTGTCAAGAAAGGTTTGGAAAAATAAGCGGTCCCTGGTAGAAAAGAATGAGACTTTTGTTTACATACCATTGATTGAGAGTCTTTGCCAACTCTTGTCCAACAAGAGAGTTGCAAAACTCATAATCAGAAAACCCAGCCAGTGTAACAAAGATATCTACTATGACATTTCTGATGGCCAGATCTTCCGAACTGACAAGTACTTTTCAGATCATCCTGATGCATTGCAAATCATCACTTACCATGATGCTGTTGAGGTATGTAATCCCCTCGGAAGTCAAGCTGGGAAGCATAAATTGGATATGTTTTACTATACCTTAGGCAATTTCAGCCCTGAGCTTAGATCTAAACACTGTGCACTTCGATTGTTGGGCATAGCAAATGCAAAACTAGTTAAGAAGTATGGTTACCATGCCATACTTAAACCTAAAATTGAAGATATTCTGAAAATTGAATGTGGATTTCCTTGTGTCATAAACGGTGCCGAAAGGACTATTTTTGGGAAAGTTATTAGTTGTACTGGAGACACGGAAGGCCAACATGAGTGTGGTGGATATAAAGTTGGTGTAGGGTTTGCATTTCAGAAATGTCGACATTGCCAATGCACTTTTGAGGCTATGCAAGAGAATTTCTATGAAGACAATTTTGTGCAAAGGACAAAAGAAACACATGACCGACACTGCCAAGAAATTGAGGAAGCACCAACTGAACAACACAAGAATGACCTAGAAACCACTTATGGAATTAACCACCGCAGCCGTCTTTGCTCTCTGGATGGCTTTGACGTAACTAAACAAATGCCGCAAGATGTCATGCATACATTGCTAGAAGGTGTTGTCCAATATGAACTGCGACATGTACTAGCACATTATATTCAAGGTGGACAGTTTACACTAATGGAATTAAATGCTTCAATAGCCTCTCAAAACTATGGTCAGAGTGAAGTTTCTGACAAGCCAGGTCCATTAAAAGAATCGGTGTTTCAAGGTGAAGAAACATACAAGTTGAAGTACAAGGCTGCACAAGCAAGGTTGTTCCTAAGGCTTCTACCATTTATTTTGAGCAACCTTATCCCGGTTGATGATGATTACTATGCCTTAATAACTGAAATGCTTCAACTATGTCAGATCATTTTTTCCCCAGTCATTGCCTTGCCCACAATTAATCTGCTAAAGGTGAATATTGGTGACCACCTTCAGAATTTCCAGCAACACTTTCCAAACATTAACATCATTCCAAAACAGCATTATCTGGTCCATATACCATCCATGATTGAGCAGCTTGGACCACTGATCAGGCATTCTTGTTTTGGGTTTGAGTCTGCCACAATTATTTCAAAGAATTGGCTCGAAAACAAAATTACAAGAACTTGCCAAAGTCACTGACAGAACGATGCTAATTGAAGGAATGTGGAAATTTTGCTGTCACCAACGAAGCGCCTGACACACACCCACTTTTTGCTACTGAAAAGAAATGTGGGCCATTGTCAGCCGTGACTGAAAAAGAAAGGGCATCTCTGAGGACCAAATTGACATTTTTGGTCTGTTGCCAGGTCTACAAATCCATAACACTTACAAGACATCTTCGGTGGTATGCCATGGCACACAGTATAAAAGAGGTGGTATTATTTTTTGCAAGGTTGACGAAGAGTACGAAAGACCTATTTTTGGATCTATTCTTCAAATTTGGACTTTCAATGACTTTGTATACGTTGAATACAAGCTATTAGAAACATTGTGCTTCAGTGATAGATTTCAAGCTTACCACGTCAAATATGTAACCGACGTTGAAACTGAATTATGTTCATATGAAAGCCTAGTCGACTTCAATGTGCTTCACATTCATGAAGACAATGCAGAGAACCTTTATGTGCCTGTGAAGTATGGCATTGCTGACTTAGTTGAACAGCATTTGAAAGGAGTTAACCCATTGAAATATTAAGTACATGTTTGACTGGTAGAGACATGTATGACGCAGGAACTCATTGAAAGGGAAACTGTTTAAGCGTGACTTGAAAAGTAAGACAAACAAACAGGCAGGGCACAATAGCTGTAATTTATTTTTTCTTTGTTTAATGATGTGCAGACGATTTTCTGGATGGAAGACCCTTGTAGCAATTGTTAAAAATATATTTGCATGTATGTCCGTTGTCAATTGTTTATGATGACAATGCCTACAAATCTCAGAATTGTTTGCTAAGATTTTACTTCTTTGGTCTTTTATAACACTCTACTCATTTATTTTACTGCCAGAATTTCTTATCTGCAGTTTCTGCTGATCTGCTAAATTTTTTCTTGTTCAAAGAATGCATGAGTTGATGTGACATCTATATACTTTTTTGATCTGAAAAATCTTTTCAAACTTCTCTTGTTCCAAGAAAAATTTTCTCAGTTGCATGTATTTCTTCATCGATTTCTCAGATCAAGAAAATTACTTTTCCTAATAAATAGCTTCCTCATTTTAAGAAATTTCTTCTTATAAACAAGAGGATTATTTTTCTTTAAATCAATCCTCTTTTAACTTGAACTTTTGTCCATGCAGCTTAAACGACTGTATGTATAAATATAGCTTTTGAAAGTTTCTTTGTTTCAAGAAAAATTCGCTTTTCACAATTTTTTCCTATTTTGAGAAAATATTTCTTTACTTTAAGAAAACATATTTCTTGAATTATAAAAAATGGTTTTTCTTAAGAAACAGCTTCCTTATTTTAAGATATTTTTCTCTTGCAGTAAGAGTATTATTTTCTTAAGAAATTATTTTCTTATTTTAAGAAACATTTTCCAATTTTGAGAAAAAAGATTTCTTGCCTTAAGATAATGATTTTTCTCAAGAAAGAGCTTCCTTATTTTAAGAAAATTCTCTCTTATAGTAGGAAAATTACATTTCTTAAAAATTTATTTCTTATTTTAAGAAATATTTTCTTTAAAACAAGAAAAAAAAATTCTTAAGAAATACATTTTTTGCTGTGTATAAGTATTGTTGACGTTGTGGTGAAATGGCCTGGTAGTGTTCATGGGGCTCAAGTGTTTGTCAATTCAACAGGATGTAAAATGCTTAAATATTGAACCATTCCACCTTGCCCTTAGATGATTGCTGAAGATTTCCTTCCTGTTAAAATATGCATATAGGGTGGCCTAGCCTATTCTCTCATGATTTACCTGATGGAAAATATGAAGCAGACGACATAGCAAAAGCACAGCATTTTTATGGGTTCCAATTGTCATCAGCAAGAAGGGCTATAGAATGTGAGTGTGGCAGATTGAACGCCAGGTGCACTTGTTTGAAGCAAGTACTAGATGTTGATTTGGAGTTGCTTCCATCTCTCACTGATGTAGGTACTAGTCTCCATAATTATTGCAAAGAGAATCATGGCGGAGTAGATCAAGCTTCAATTGATGCAGCACTTTGCTATGATAAAGAATTCACTCAGCCCAGAAATCAGGATATTGAGGTATTTAATAAACAGCCTATGAACTGGCTTTGGCAAGTAGAACTTTAATTAAATAATGCAAAAGATATAAGTGAAATAATCAAAATCTGTTTGGAGTGAACAAGTGTTCGTGTTAAACCTTTATATGAAAATTTAATTTATCGTGGTCAACCTACCCTACAAGCATCATTCGAAATTTTATAACTCGTAGCAAATTACCAAAATCTTGATTTGTTATTTAATATCAGTCGTACAAAGTGGTAAACTAACAATACAAATTTAATGATAAATAGTTTATTGCATGTATCACTCCAGCCAATTAAATTGCTATTTAAGTATTTATCAAGCAGAGTTGTTATCAATCACATCCCGTTTTATATTATACAATGTGAAATAATTGAAATTTTTCCATTTGTAGCATTAAAACATGTGAGAAAAGTGAACTTTAAAACGAGTAACTTAAAGCAATATAACAATTCAAAACTGTGCATGACCATCACATTCGGTCGGATTACCGATATTCTTCAACATTTGAGCCGCCTGATCTTTTCTCACCAATTCTAGTAGCAATATTCGTGAAACCTTTTGACATAGATCTACAAATTTCAGTAACTGACTCGGACAGTGCTTTGAATCCATTAGCCTGCTGACTGTAACTTTTACTAATCTTCTTTACCCTGAATTCCTTAAACCAAAGCTCTTTTAGTACAATGTTTATCATCTTCTGATCAATGCAGATTTCTTTTCCAAATTTTGATTTTGTTAGATAAGAAATAACTGCGTTTTGTAGGTCGAGGGTCATCAACTGGACTAGCAACTGTAACCTCTTTCAAATCTTCTCGTATACTTTATTTGTCTTTGGCAGACATAACGGTACGACCACCACTAGGGATTTTAGTAGCTGCTGCATTTCCACAACTACATTCTGACATGGCTCGAAGAATGTGTACGCCTGTCTACAAATACTAATTTTTGTTGAAGTCTAAAAGTTTCAACTGAAATATTTCTGAGTTATTTCACTTTGTCACTCAGTCGAGTTGAGTTGTTTTGAAACTCAGTATGTTCGTGTGGATAGTCGTAATTAGGTATGCCATTTATAACCGCTAGCTTTTCCACAAACCTATCATTCAAGCTGGTATACTTGGTCTCACATCTGTTCTAATATACCCCATCGTTAGTTATCTGAGTTTTGTATTCTTGCACGATAAATAGCACCAACACTACTTCCATTTCACTCCATATGAAATTTTCTGCTAGGCTTTGTTAATGTTATTTGCATGGACTGTTTCCGCCGTTGCATCTTTCGGGGTAATTTCTGCTATTTTGCTTGTTTCGGATGACTGTTCCATATCAATACACAAAAAGAAAGCAGACGCTCATAACTATTTGATCAAGTTGTTTTTGGAAAAACGAACAACAAATGAAGAAGAAATGTTGTGGCAAACTGAATCCAGGCCGATTACTGGAGATATTGTCAGGTTACAGAGCTCTGGTAACTCGAGCTTACGAATGCAGGTGAACAAGACACAAAAACAACAAAATTGAAAACAATACTTACGAGAACGCTCAAAAATGTTACTGCGTGCACTGAATCTTTATCCTGTTTTTCTCTTTGAGGAACTAAGACGATTTGATACTCTTTGAGCAGCAACATTGCTGCAATCTTGGACCAACCAGTGAGACGAAGACGAGATTATTTAAAAACTTATCGCTTTCTAACCAAATGCAATTTTTCTAAAAACCGTGCTAAAATGAAGTTGTTTTCATAGGAAAAAACTTTGCAGAGAAGATAACGTCACTTCTTGCTAAGCCAACCAGTTAGCATTGCAAACTTGCTAATTGGTTACTGAGCAATGGCTGTCAAAATTTTTGCGTTTTTCTAGTGAATAAGGAGTAGAAGAAAAAGGAGTTGGATGCCGATATATGGTACATTAGTTAAACTGCTTATATATATTTTTTAAATTCACATTCAAATAGTTAAATAAATTTCAATCATGTGGGTACTCTAATGCAAATATTATTAATCATTGATACGAACGCTGATACAGCTTTTGAGACAACTACTGTACTGCCCGTGATGGTATTATACTAGGGTATATCACAAGTGTGTCATTGTGGTATATAGGCCGTAAACATTGCATATCAACAGGGCATAACGATGCTATCAATACAGCTATTGATACCTTACAACCGTTGATACAATCTTGAACACAGCTATCGATGGAATCATTACTATTAACATTAAGACAACCATTCATGCAGCCATTGAGACAACTATTGAAGCTACCATTGATACAATCACCAACACTACAATCAATACAACCATTTATGCAACCAACAATGCAGGTATTATACCACAATTGATACAACCGTTAATACAAATACCAATAACCACTGATACATTCTCCTGCAATTGATACATCC
Source organism: Phenganax subtilis (assembly GCA_025434845.1). Taxonomy (NCBI): domain Eukaryota; kingdom Metazoa; phylum Cnidaria; class Anthozoa; order Malacalcyonacea; family Clavulariidae; genus Phenganax; species Phenganax subtilis. Next base: position 8,284 of record JAOBYK010507677.1, read on the forward strand.
ATTAGTACTACTATCGGGCCTACCGTTGATACACCTACTGATACAACAATGGATGCTAGCACTGATAACACTGTTGGAAACATGACGTCCGTACCGAACTTTCTGGAACTAACAAATACGGACTAAAAATGACTTGGCATGATTTTGCATAATCTGGATGAGTTTTGAGCTGACTCATGCATTATTCATACACTAAAATTAGAATTTTTTTCTAGAGTTTTGATGTACTTTTATAACTGTTATGTAACGTTTCTATTATAGAACTTCTGTGACAGTGTATATAAGCTGTGCATTCTCAGTTAGTTTTTTACCTCAGTGAAGAATATGATCTACTTGTACAGTTTGTAACACTGCTGTTATCTTAATAATTATTTATTCTGTTTTTGGACTCGGTGTATTAAGATTCTCAACAGGTTATGGGCCCAGAAGTACAAGACTGAAAGTTTTCGCTCTATTAACTGTTCAAGTGTGAGACCTGACCTTGAGGGAGAGATTATTTTAAAAGAACAGTTCAGGAATCCTGTGTAGTTCAAAGATATGGCTGCTGAAGCAAGAACCGTTGCTGTGCTTCCACTAAAAGGAAAAAAATACCTTACGTGAAAGTGCAATGTAAGATAGCCCTTATGAGAGACGGACAGTGAGATATTGTGTGCCATAAAGAAGACGTGCTTGATGAGGAGCTGCAGGAGAAGTATTGTAAGTTTATGACCGGGCGAGATCATGCTCGGGCTACTATAGTGCTCCTTGTTGATCCATCTCTAGTCTATTTGATTGCAGGCCGAGAGGATCCTGCTACCGTGTGGGAAAACCTTGCAGATCAATTTTGGTAAAAGACTTGGGCCAATCAATTGGCCTTAAGAAGCAAGCTCTACTATCTCAGGCTAAATGACGGTGATTCTGTACATAAGCACGTCAAGGCAATAATTGGAATCTTGGATGACCTAGCAACAGCTCATGATCCCAACAAGGAGGAGGATCGCCTAGTACATCTTTTAGCTGGTCTACCAGACTCCTATAACATGCTTGTCACAGCTCTTGAGGCGAACGCTGAAATGCCAATATTGGATATTGTGACTGAGCGCTCGCTACATGAGCGGAGTAAGTTAAAAGAGAGAGCTGGAAAAGAGTCCAGTGGTGAGATAAAAGCCATTGCAGAAAAGCATCGACAGAAAAACAGAGGTCCGAAGTGTCATCATTGTGGTCGTTTGGTCACATAAATCGAAACTGTAGGAAATTGACAAGTAGAGGTGAGTCAAACCAATAGGAGAGTCTGTACAATGGAAAGAGCAAAGCAAAAAGGCTCTGGTGAAGCAAAGGAGAACAACAATTCAGACACTAATGACCATAGGTCTGGTGATTAGTCATGCCCTATCTGCAAGCTCTTTTGGGAGACAGGATAGCTGGATCGTAGACTCTGGCGCATCCTGTCACATGTACAAGGATGAAAGGCTGTTTGTTGAACTTTGCAGCCTGGATGAGTCGGAGAAGGTTAAGCTAGGGTATGGACACACTTTGGAAGGTACAGGATGTGGAGTCATCATATTGGCAGTCCCAACTATAGATGGCAAGTCCAAAAGATTTATTCCTAAGTAATCATAAGTTATATGTTCCAAACCTGGCGTACAATTTGCTCAGTGTGTCCACTGTGGCCAAATCTGGAAAGGCAGTTGAGTTTTGGCAAGACCAGATGCGAATGCTTTGACGAGAATTGCAAGTCAATAGGAACTGCGAACAAAGTAGGGAACATATATACTACTTGAACTGTAAAAGTGACCGTCCACCAACAAACGTTGCTGCAGAGTTATGCAATCGCCGATGCAAAATTGAAATCCGTAGACAGTTGGTAGCATCTATAATAGTCGGTAGCATCATCTTCCGACTTTTTAGTCGCGACTGTTTTTACTATTTACGCTCCTATTACTGTTGCCACTTGTGGGTTCGCCACAAAAAAACACAAAGCAAACCATCAGAAACGAAACCAAGTAAGATTAAAGCGACGTTACCTAAGGGAAATAGCGTCAGAAGCTGACAATGTCATAAAGTTTTGAGGTAGGTCACTTCAAAATCTTTACCTGTTTAAATAATTTACTATTGATTTGTGATGTTCTATGTTTGGTATGTGAACATTCTACACCACATGGTTTCAATTCATATTCACATGGCAAATTATTCTTGCTCTTGATTCTTGAATGCCAAACTTTTATTGCTGCATGCTTGTGTCAATAAAAAACATTTGTTTGATTTGTAGAGTAACAAATATGGCGGACGGAAGTTTCAAAGAAGCAGTTCTTCAGTCCATGTTTGAAGTGTAAAATGCCTTCAGTGATGCGGAAAACACACCAGAGCTGTTGTCACGTGTTGCAAACATCATGCCACTGCCAGACACTGTGTACAAAGTATTAAATGTGAAAGGAACAACTACAATGTTCAAAGCCACTGTCAAGTGCAGCATGAAGAGTGCTGATGACTTGGACAAATTTATCAAGGCATACAAAATGAAAAACAATGAAACATTAAAAATTTCCAAGACAAGAATGGTCACAAATATAAACAGCCCATATAAGGTCATAAAATATTTCCGATGCCACCATAATACCTTGTATGAGCCCACCATGAACCCTGAAGAAGTTCTGAAAGTTGACCCCCATAAACGATTTAAGAACACTAATTGCCAATTCTCACTATCTGCAAGACTTCAAAAACTGGGAGAGGAATTTGGATCTTTGATAGACGTTGAGTGGAATCATAATCATAGCACCAATTCTCTTCATGTTTTGGGGTTCAAGGGAATACCCAATGCAGTCATTGAAACTATCAAAGACATGTTTACCAGTGGGTTACTTCCTGGTGCAGCACACAAAGAGTTCATGAGACAGTTACGAAGTCGATGCAAAGATGATAGGGAGTATCATCTGAAATTGGTTGACCGGTCAACAGTTCCAAGACGAGGAGATTTCAACAGCATTTATTCTGCTTTCAACAAGAATTTGTATGGCACAGATAGTATAATGTCAATGTTTGCAAAAATTAAGGAATGAATATTGGCTTTGAAACAAAAAGATGATGACTACAATTTAGCCCTACAAGAGTTTGAGGATGAAAAGAACCAACCATTATTTCTTATTATTATCACGCCACTAATGAAAAGTATCCACAAATAGGTATATGCTTTTGTTTATTTGTATAATTTGGTAGTTTTACTAGTCGAATGGTTCTATGAATCAAATATGTTTGGAGAAATAATCAATGCTAAATTATAAGTAAAAGTGGTACTACAGTGGTCCTAACTAAAAGCTTAACACATTTGAAATTTAGCAGTTTTGAAGCTTTTCTGCTGCTGTAAGACACTAAACCAGTTTTCGCTCTGTCAAACAAAACTGCGAAATCATGTAACTTATAATGCTTTTTTTAGATTCCTCAAGCAAAACATTTGGCGTTCATCGATTCCTCATCAAACATGAAAGAGTTCAACCTACGTGTATTTGTCATGGTGACCAATAGTGTGTGTGGAGCACTTCCTCTAGGAATAATAATCACTAGCGATGAAACAACCAAAACAATTGTGAATGCATTGTCTCAATTTCAATCCGCTCTGCCTGATGACGCTTTTGGTGGATCCTCCCCTGCTAAAGGGTCTAAAGTCTTTATGACAGATAACTGCGTGGAGCTGAGAGATGCTATCTGTCAGACCTGGCCTGATGCAACATAAGTCCTCTGCATATTCGACCTCCTTTAACAGGTTTGGCGGTTGTTGCACGATAAAAATCATGGCATACCCATTGATGATAGGCCACACATCCTCTTGGGCTTCAAGCGTGCACTTTTTGCCGAAAGTGAACAAGATTTCCAAGCAAAATTTGAAAGTCTGCTAGAAGATGAAATTGCATCTAAGTACCCAAGTTTCTTGAATTATATATCAGATGTTTATAACGAGCGTGAATCCTGGGCATTGTGTTACAGAATGGATCTACCTCTACAGGGCAACAACACAAACAACTATTGCGAATCACAGTTCCTGGTAATAAAAGATGATGTCTTGAACAGACACAAAGAGGTGAATGTGGTTGGTCTTATTGACAAACTTACAAAGGAGCTTGATGAACATTACCAAAACAAGCTTCTGTCAGTTGCCTCCGGGAAGTTTGACGGGATCTACAGCAAGCGGTTTGCTGGCTTCTCCAAGAAGAAGAGTGAGGGTCTTGGTTTCCAAAAGCCATCATCTGAAGCACTAGATGAAGCTCTACGAGATTTGGTCTCTCTTGGAGGAAATGCATACATTATGAGAAGCTTCAGCAAAGAGGATACAACTTATGTGGTGAACATGACCCTTGGAATTTGTCAGTGTAAGAGTGACTCAAGTGGTGCTGTATGCAAACACCAGTATGTCTTATGGGGCAACAACGTAGCACAAGGCACAAATTTCCTTCCAGTCATCAGCGCCGAACAGAGGATGAAATTTGCTAAAATTGCCATTGACGATTCAATGCCTTTTAGCTACTACGAAGGTCTATATGAGAGGGTGATCACTATGCCAGAAAGCAATGGTCCTGACAAGCAGTGTGAGAGCTATCAAGTAATTTTTTTAAAACATATTATTTTTTCGGTTGGTTTGTTTTGTTATTGACTGTTTAACAGCCTTTGCTTTCAGTTTTTGTTTTATGGACAAAACCCTGAGTGAACCTGTAGTACTTTACTACACAAAAATTAAAAGATGTC